>CATOTO010000190.1:0-52260 GCA_951812925.1 Calliopum simillimum | reverse complement strand
CTTTGCCCCAGGTGCGCATAATGAAGTGCTGGAAATCCTCTTCGCCTTCCACCACGCCTGTGCTGCTGCCCTCATCGGGGATCGCGCCATCTGCGCAGCAGTCCCGCCGTGCCCGCGCCCGATCCAGTGGCACAGCGGCGGCGGCCGTTTCGCCATAACGCGCCTCGATAGCGCCCAGCACGCACTCTTTTACCACCTCGACCGGCAAGCCGTGTAGCGCGGACTGGAAGGGATAGCGGGTATAAACGCCGTCGCTGTAGACCCAGGCTTCACGCGCCTGCCAGTGCAGGTTGTCGCCCAGCAACATCTCATACAGCTGCAAGACGTAGGGATCCTGCGAGAACATAATGTGACCGGCATAGTCGAAGGTAAAACCCTGATCGTCAATCGAGCGGCACCAGCCGCCAGGCGTGGCATTTTTCTCCAGCAACACTGCGCCTTCGCCATAGTGATAACCGGCGCTCAGCCCGGTTGGCCCGGCTCCGATAATCAGGCAGGGCACGGCTTCACTCTCCAGCATCAATGGGGTTAACGGCGTGATATTCGCCTGCGCGCTGCCCTGGCTGGCCGACCTTAGTGCGGGCTGACGCTGCGTCAGCGCCTGCTGGATCAGTCCATGAATCTGTTCAGCGGTGCGATCCCATGAGGTGGCATCGACCTTTGCCTGCATCCGTCCCGCCAGCGCCAGCCGTTCTGCGGCACCAATCGCCATTGCCTGTTCACAGGCGGCAATAAATTCCGCGTGGCTCTCTGCCACCGCGACTTCCTCTGCGTAATGCCGCGCTACGTCAATAATCGCGGTACTGACAATCGGCAGCTGCGCCGCCATATACTCCAGCACCTTAGTCGGTGAGATGTAGCGCGTCGAGGCATTGATGGCAAACGGCATCAGACAGACATCCCAGCCTGCCAGAAACTGCGGCAGCGCCTGATAGGGCTGCTGTCCGAGCCAGTGAATATTGTCGCGCTGCGGCAGGCTGGCGGGATCAATTTTTACCACCGGCCCGACCATAATAATCTGCCACTCGGGGTGGCTGTCCGCCAGCGCCGCAATCAGCGGCAGGTCTATGCGCTCATCCAGCACGCCGTAATAGCCAAGACGCTGTGCCGGAATCGCATCCTGCATCGGATGACGATTGCTGCGATCGCGCGCCTGCTCAAAATGAATAGCATCAACGCTGCTGGGAAAGCAGTAAACCTGAGGATGTTTGTCACGCTTCGCTTCATAGAGGCTGGTGCCGCCGGTAAAGACCAGATCGGCACGGGTCATCAGCGCGGATTCGCGCTGCTGCAGCTGGCGCGGTGCATTCTGAAAAGCGGAAAGCTCATCCATGCAGTCGTAAATCACCAGTGACGGATTAAAAGGGGTCAGCAACGGCAGCGCCATCGGCGTATAGAACCAGATCAGCGGCTGTTCATCTTCCTCCAGCAGCGGCGTCAGCAGCAGCAGCAGCGGGGCGATCTGGCTGTCGTGGAAACCAGGCGCGTCGCTGTCGGTATGCGGCTGGATCACCGTGATGTTGGCGGCAGGCGAGCTCTGATGCAGGCCCTGTGGCCCCGCCTGCCAGACCGGCTCTTCGACAAACAGCACGCGATAGTGCTGTGCCAGCCGTGTCAGTAGCTGCTGCGGACGCTGAAAAACAAATCCCCAGCGTAAATGGCTGAAAACGATGAGAACAGGTGGTTTCATAGTGTGCTCCTGACAGGGGTGTTTTGAGGAGTGGATGTGCTGCAAAAAGCGCTGCGCCTGACGTAATGCGTCGGCATAAGGCTGCTGTAGCTGGCGGGCATAGGGATCGGCCCCCAGCAGATCGAGATCCCACAAACCGCTGCGGGTCCAGAAAGTCGTCTCCTCCCATAAGGGACGATCGAGGATCGGATAGAGGCAGATGCCGTGCAGCTCAACGCCTGCCAGTTGCGCCTGCGCAACCTGCGCAGCGATCTCAAGGATCCAGCTTCCGCGTCCGCTGCCGACGTGGCTGGTTTCCGCCAGCAGCAGTGGCCGCTGATAACGCTGCCAGACCTGCTGCAGCATCCGATGCAGCGGCAGGCGTCGGCTGTCGCCCAGATGCCAGTAAAGCCGCCGGTTTGATCCCTGCTCCCACTGATTGTCGTGGTAGTAATTCACGCCAATCAGATCGAGATAGCGTGGGGCTCCGCCCAGTTCCGGGTTAAGCCTGCCGCTCAGCATGTCCCACGCCTGAAACTGGGTGTCACACATCTCACGTGCCAGCACGTCGCTGGCCGGATCGGCGGGATCGGGCACGATATGGATCAGTGGATCACAGTGCAGCAGACGGGCTCGCGGATCGGCCAGCCAGATGGCATCACAGGCTGCCAGCGTAGCGCGCACCAGCTGCTGCTTGGCGGCATCCGCCCGATCCGCCTCAGCGATCGCCTCACAGGTGAACAGCCCTACCGAGATACCCCAGCTGACAAAGGAGATCTCATTCATCGGAGAGTAGACTGGCGCCTGCTGATACCAGGGGGCCAGGAAGCGGGCCAGTGCGCCACAGAAGGCGGCGAAACGGCTGACAAAGTCGTGGTCAAACAGGCTGACGCCAGCGGGCCAGCCGTAGTGGCAGATTGTCCAGCTCAGCTGAATGCCCTGCTGCTCTGCGGCCTGCATCCGGGCCGCGACCGTCGAGAAGTCATAGCGGCCATCGTGCTCACATAACCGCCAGCCGACGCTTTCGCGCACTGTGCGAATGGAAAAGGGGGCCAGCGCGGCATAATCTTCTGCTGCACGCGCCTGATGCTGGTTAAGATCGTTCATCGACAGCGCAAGGCCGGCAGGATTGATATGATCGGCACCTTCGTAGCCGGCCTGCCAGAAACTGGAAAAGGGCGTCATGGCATCTCCCGAAAAAAAGCAACACGCTTCCCGCTGACGAGCCGTCGTGAAACGGGTCAGGGTGTCAGGGTTTGCATTGCAGACTGATCGATCTGACCACTCTGAACGGACGGGCGATCCATGCCATAAGCCACAGACACTGAGTTGCAGGCATCAGGGCCTGTCGCGGTGTGGACGAGTGAGATAGCAGGTATAGGCCAGTGACGCTATCGGCAGAAAAAGGCTGGCTTCTCTGGATGTTGAAAGGATTTGCGGAAGCCTTACTGGAAAGTATAGGCAGTAAGGTTTGGTTCGCAATTTATTGAAGTAAAAGAAAAAAGCGCAGCGGTAAAAATTATCCAGCCAGAAACAGGAAGTTTTAGCATGCGGTTTTGCGAACGGCCTGATAAGCGCAGCGTGAATAGTGTCAGCGCCATTTTCAGCTTTGTTAACCTTTTCCTCAACATGCAGAGAGGTCAGACTCGCCCACATTCGCGTTACAGCTTCGCTTGCCTTTTGGCGGGCTGGCGACAAGATTTACTTATCACTGGCATGAATCTGCGGGTCATCAACGGGTGATGCGACGATGCGCGCCCCCTAAAACAGGATGTTTTACAGACTATGTTCTCATTCGACTGGCACCGTTTCTTACTTAACGATCAACCGGCCACCTTTTTGTTTGAGGTGGTGGTACGGGTCATGATCGCTTATCTGGTGGTGTTCACCTTTCTGAAAGTCTCAGGACGACGCGGCGTGCGCCAGCTGTCGCTGTTCGAGCTGGTGGTGATCCTGACGCTGGGTTCCGCGTCCGGTGATGTGACATTTTACGATGATGTGCCGGTGCTGCCGGTCATTATGGTGTTTGTAGTCCTGCTGGCGCTCTACCGCTTCACGACCTGGCTGACGGCGCACAGCCCGCGCTTTTCACGGCTTATTCAGGGCGACGTGATTACCCTGATTAAAGAGGGATTGTATGTGCTGGAGAGTCTGGATCGACTGAATATTTCCGAAGATGAGTTTTATATGGAGTTGCGCCAGAGTGGTGTGGAGCATCTGGGGCAGATCCGGCTGGCGCTGGTGGAGGTCGATGGTCAGCTCAGCCTCTATTTCTACGATGACGATGAGATGCGCGCCGGGTTAAGCGTACTGCCCCCTGAGCACCGGCAGGATTACAGCACTGTACCGGTCAGCGCGCTCTATGCCTGCACCCATTGCGGCCAGACGCAGATCATTGAGGCTGAGCAGCAGGCTGTCTGCCCGCGCTGTCAGCGACAGCGCTGGTCCGCGGCACTGACCGTGCGTCGGCTGCATTAATCGCCAGCATCCGCTCCGCGTTCAGGACTTGTCGCGTTTGCATCAGCCGGGTTAACGTCGGCGAAGCAGGCGCTGAGCGGGCGCTTTTGCTGTCCCCCCGGCAGCGAAATTATCCGCACTTAGCCAGGCACTCAGGGCGCGCTGAACATCTGGCCATTCACGGTCAATAATTGATAGCCAGTCGGTATCGCGATTACGCTGTTTACGCGTCATAACCTGACGAAAACGGCCCTCAAAGCGGAACCCCAGCCGTTCTGCTGCGCGTCGTGATGCGATATTGGTTGAATCACAGCGCCACGCCACTCGCCGATAGCCGAGCGAGAAAGCCTGTTGCAGCAGCAGATAAATTGCCTCGCTGCCGATGACACTGCGCTGCATCAGCGGCGACCAGGTGACGTGACCGATTTCAACAGTGCCGTGTCCCGGCTCAATGCTGGCGAAGCAGACCACGCCGCAGGGCTGCTGATTTGGCGAGCAGACCGTGAAGGACACCAGGGCCGCATCCGCCACTTTATCCGCAATCCAGTGCTGCATCTGCGGCAGAGAGGCGGGCCGCTCTGCGCTCAGCCAGGTCCAGTCGCGATCATCCGGTGCCAGCATAAATGCCTGCAATAGCGGTTCTGCATGATCGATGCTTAGCGGCAGGAGAAGGCAGTGCTGACCCGTGAGTGGCATACAGGGTGGTCTGGTGACCGGTTGCCAGTCGGGCAGAGCCTCACTGACCGGCTGATCAAACTGATTGAGGTTCAATAGCATTCTCCTGAAAGAAAACGGACGGTTAGCCGGGAAACTTATGATGCCGGGCTGACGGACTATCCTGAACCGCGGTTAAACCCGTCGCAGCTTGTTCCCGCTTACCACATAACTTTGCCTGTTACTGACAGAAAATGAAAACCCTTCGGGCAGCATAGCGGCACCGTTACCAAAGAGGTGTGCGTATGAAAGTGAGGCTGGCCAGTGCATTACTGTTTTTGCTGTTATCGTTTGGCGCGTTTTCACAACAGGTGATCAGCGAAAGTCATCCCCATTCACGCAGTGCGCGATGGCTGGAGCAGGGCAGTCAGGTTGATACGGCGGATTCGCCGGATGAACATCTGCTGGAGAGGCGGGGAGTGGCGAAGCAGCCTGCAACGCAAGCCGTTCTGAGATGAGCTCCCCGGCGGAGAATAGCCGGGGAGCCAGGGGTTAAGCGTTTCAGACCCGTTGTGAAATTATATTGTGGCCTGTGTCGCTGCCATGCCAGGCACCAGAATCACCTTGCGGCACTCCTCTTCGCGTTTGGCGAAAATATCGTAGCCACGCGCAGCATCTTCCAGCGGCAGATGGTGGGTCACAATCTCTTCTGGCGTCAGATGACCCTGTTCGATCAGCTTCAGCAGGTCGGGCAGATAAGCGTGTACGTGGGTCTGTCCCATCTTAAAGGTCAGCCCTTTGTCAAAGGCGTCACCAAACAGGAAGCCGTGAATGAATCCGGCGTAGACGCCCGGCACGCTGACGATACCGCCACGCCTTACTGCGGCAATACACTGACGTAACGCTTTACCGCTGCTGCCTTCCAGTTTGAGATTGGTGAGCACGGTTTCGGTCATGCTGCCTTTTGCCTCGAATCCTACTGCATCAATCACTGCATCCACACCGCGATTTCCGGTGCTGTGTTCGATAATCCAGCCGGCCGGGTCATCGATCTCATCGAAGTTAATCGGGATAACACCGTAGCGCTCACGGGCAAAGTTTAAGCGGTAGTTGTTGTGGTCGATCATGTAGTCTGTTCGGCACCCTGCTGTCGGGCGCAGGCGGCACTGAGCAGGCCAACCGGTCCGGCACCGAAAATCGCCAGGCTGGAGCCGGGTTTCACCTCGGCGTTTTTCACCGCCTGCCACGCGGTGGGCAGAATGTCTGACAGGAACAGCACTTTCTCATCCGACAGCACCGACGGCACTTTAAACGGGCCGGTATTGGCTTTCGGCACCCGGACATATTCCGCCTGTCCACCAGGCACACCGCCATAGAGTTTGCTGAAACCAAACAGGGCCGCGGGCGGCGTGATGTTTTTCCGGTTCAGGATGGCACCCCCGTCCGCTGTTGGTATTTTCACAGGCAGCATACTGGCTCATCAGGCAGAAAAAACAGTCGCCACAGGCGATAACAAACGGAATCACCACCCGATCGCCTTTGGCCACGGCGGTCACTGCGCTGCCTGCCTCAACCACTTCGCCCATAAACTCATGACCAAAGATATCTCCGTGTCCGGTACCGGGGATTTTACCGCGGTAAAGGTGCAGGTCTGAACCGCAAATGGCGGTAGCGGTCACACGCAGAATAATGTCATCTGCGGCTTCCAGACCCGGATCGGGCACGTTATCGACGCTGACTTTATGGGGGGCCGTGATAAGTTAATGCTTTCATCTTTTCATCTCCTGATGATTAGGGGACGGCGGCCAGGCCAGAAGGCGTGGCCACGCACGGGAAAGACTCAGGAAACCTGAAATCGAAACCTGCCTGAAGTGTAGTAATCCTTTAAGGAGTAAGCAGAGCGGTGCAGCCGGCTGGTCAGTTTCAGCCGGGCTGACAGGGCGGCTGAACCTGCGTTGTGGCGACCGTTACGGCTCGGGTGTCGGGTTGCCAGAGAGCGAGGTCGGCAAACGCACGACGATAAACCGTGTCGATTTGTGCCGGAACCTGTTCGATGTAGTGCCAGGCATGCTCACGCGTTTCACCGGGTGAGCTGCTGCAGATAGTGCCGCGCGTCGTCCAGCGTCGGGATCTGGCCTTCGACACCCGCCATGCGGGCAGGCAGACCGGTCCAGATCAGACCTTCTATGCCTTTGGTCTTAGCCCACTCTGCCAGTGGCCCTGCGGAGGTCGCTGTCAACCGTCATCATCCCGATGCCATCGATGCGGCTGTCCGGAATGGCCTCACGCAGGCGCAATGCGCGGCAGGCGCTCTCAAGTGAGGCGGTATTCAGCCAGGCCCAGTACAC
This sequence comes from Calliopum simillimum, assembly GCA_951812925.1. Classification (NCBI taxonomy): domain Eukaryota; kingdom Metazoa; phylum Arthropoda; class Insecta; order Diptera; family Lauxaniidae; genus Calliopum; species Calliopum simillimum. The sequence goes on along the minus strand of CATOTO010000190.1, from coordinate 45,132 downwards.
CGGCACCGGGCTGGCGTTAAGGCAGATCGCGGTCGACAGCTCGCCGCCGTCAGCGATGCGCACAAACTCAATCGGGAGCTCAGGACCATCATGATGCCACTGACTGGCCACCGGCAGTGCGCCAGCTTTCCAGATTAAACGATCCCCATCCGAGGCAGGCAATTTTCATTCTCTTCTCCTGTGCCCCTGTCGGCGTGATCGCGACAGAATCTGTTTAAGCGTAGCCCGTTGCGCTGAACCGTTACAGGGATCACCTTTTTAGGGGCGGTAAAACCGCCACAAAGATGGCATGATCGCCGCGCAGTCACTTTGCACAACCTGACGATTTTTTCAGCAATCCATGCATGTTTATCTGCACGGCTTGAACTTTTATCGTCAGGTAGTGTAAAAAGTGGCGCACGCAATCGATTACCTATGCACGGACGGGTCAGCATCACGTTGACTGATCCGGTTGCAGCTGAGGCGCAGAGTGGGGCGGACATTTGCCTGCCTGACGGCTCAGGTTACTGGCGGCTTTTAAAACGGAAGATCTGATGAAAACCACGCAAACTGGCACGCTGGGCGCGCTTGAGAGTGACGTCGATACGGGATGGCGTAAAACCGACACCATGTGGATGCTGGGTTTATACGGCACGGCAATTGGGGCGGGTGTACTGTTCCTGCCTATCAATGCTGGCGTCGGCGGGCTGATCCCGCTGATCATCATGGCGATACTGGCGTTTCCGCTGACCTTTTTTGCGCACCGCGCCCTGACCCGATTCGTTCTCTCCGGTAAAAATCCGGCCGGGGATATCACCGAGGTGGTCGAGGAGCATTTTGGTGTTGGTGCGGGCAAGCTGATTACGCTGCTCTATTTCTTCGCTATCTACCCGATTCTGCTGATGTACAGCGTAGCGATCACCAACACGGTTGAGAGCCTGATGGTGAATCAGCTCGGCCTGGTGCCGCCACCGCGTGTGCTGCTGTCGCTGCTGCTGATTGTCGGACCTGATGACCATTGTGCGTTTCGGCGAGAAGATGATTGTCAAAGCGATGAGCGTGCTGGTTTATCCCTTTGTGGCGGTGCTGATGCTGATGGCCTGCTATCTGATCCCGCACTGGCACGGCGCTGTGCTTTCGACCCTGAACGTTCAGCCCGCGGGCAGCAGCCTGTGGATGACGCTGTGGCTGGCGATTCCGGTGATGGTCTTCTCGTTTAATCACTCGCCGATCATCTCTTCATTCGCGCTGGCAAAGCGGGAAGAGTATGGCGATGCCGCAGAGAAAAAGTGTTCGCGCATTCTGGCCTGCTCGCACCTGATGATGGTGGTGACGGTGATGTTCTTTGTCTTCAGCTGCGTGCTGAGCCTGTCGCCTGAAGATTTACACGCCGCCAAGGCGCAGAACATCACCATTCTTTCCTATCTGGCGAACCATTTTAAGGTGCCGATGATCGCCTGGCTGGGACCGCTGATTGCCATTGTGGCGATCACGAAATCGTTTCTCGGTCACTATCTTGGTGCGCGCGAAGGATTTAACGGCATGGTTAATAAGGCGCTGCGCAGTCGCGGCAAAACCATCGCGCCCGCCAGACTGAATCGCCTGACCGGACTCTTTATGCTGCTGACGACCTGGCTGGTGGCAACGCTGGACCCCAATATTCTCGGCATGATTGAGACGCTTGGCGGGCCGGTCATTGCGATGATTCTGTTCCTGATGCCGATGTACGCTATCCAGAAGGTACCCGCGATGCGGAAGTACAGCGGTCACATCAGCAATCTGTTTGTGGTGCTGATCGGACTTATTGCCATCTCCGCAATCTTCTATTCGCTGGTGAAGTAACACTTAGCGCAACAGGCGCATCTCAATCCCCCTGGGATGCGCCTGCCATTCTGCCCGCCCTTCGCCATTCTCTCCGTGCACCTCCACGTATTCAACGATATCGCTCCCTGATTTAAGCCCGCTGCCGCGTTGTTAATGCCGCCTCTCAGACGCATCTGGTTAGCAATAGTTACATTTGGTACTTATCAGCATGGTAGAGTTAACGCGAATAATTATTATTCCCTAAAAGGACAGGAGAAAAATGAAAATCGGGATAATTGCTGCCACCACACTTTTACTGTCAACCGCCTGTGCGGCTACCACCTATCCGGTCACGGTGACCGATATGGATGGTCAGAAAATTACGCTGCAAAAAGAGCCGCAGCATGTGATTTTACAGGATGGGCGTGACGTGATGGCGCTGGCATTACTGGATCGCCAGAACCCGTTTCAGCGTGTCGTTGCCTGGAACAACCTGCCGAAAAAGCAGGATACCCAGACCTGGGACCTGCTGAAGCAGCGCTGGCCGCAGGCGGCATCGATTGTTGACATGGGTTTTAACGATCAGGGGCAGGTCAATCTGGAGAGCGTGCTGGCGAAGCAGCCCGATCTGATGATTGCGCAGCTGCGCGCCAAACCGGCCCTGACGCAGTCAGGCGTGCTTGCTACCCTGAAAAATCTCCATATCCCGGTGCTGTTCCTTGATGTTGAACTTCATCCGAAAGAGAACACCCTGAAGAGCGTGAAAGTGCTGGGCACCGTTCTGAATCGCGAAGCCGAGGCGAAAGCTTACGCCGATTTTTACCAGCAGCGCTGGCAGATGCTTCAGCAGAAGATTGCGCAGGTGCCGCACAAGCCAACCGTGTTTATTGAACCGATTGCCGGTAACAGCGACAACTGCTGCTTTACACACGGTCATAACGGCTGGGGCGCGCTGGTGGAAGCGGTCGGTGGCAAGAATATCGGTTCTGCACTGCTGCCCGGCAGCTCAGGATTTGTGTCGCTGGAGAAGATTATCGCCATGAAGCCGGACGTCTATATCATGACCGGCTCTAAACGCCCGAACAGTAACGTGCTGCCGTTTGGTTACGGTGCCAGTCAGACCGACGTGACCGCCACCTTTAACCGCCTGCAGAGCCGCACCGGTCTGGAGCAGATCGAACCGGTGAAACAGAAACGGGTGTATGGCGTTTATCACCATTTTTATAATCACCCTTACAACATTATCGGCATGGAAATTCTGGCAAAAGATCTCTATCCGGGAGTGTTCCGCGATCTGGACCCGACGGCTGATTACCACCACATCGTGACGCACTTTACCGGGTTACCGGATGCGCCAGTGATCCTCAGCACGCCATAACCGCAAAAATGTCAGGGTGCGTTTCAGCATCCTGACTTTTCATCGGCCATCATCCGTCAACCAGAGCGTGATTTTCAGACAGCGCAGGTTGCCCGGTTAACCTCTGGATTGCGTCAGCAACGTTGTCATCGCATGTCCTGTGTTAAGAAAGCGCTAAGCAAGCGTAATAGTGTGTAAGTTACCGGATTTTAAGACTTTTACAGATGTCTCCCGCCACAATTATTGCCATGATGCCGATCAACGGTGCCTGAACAGCCGTTATTTTCGGAGGCAGTATCATGAAAAAAACAACATTAACGCTTATCGCTTCACTTTTAACATGCAGCACACTCTTTTCTCAGGCCTCACGGGCAGACGATCGTGATGACGCGCACCGCAAGCCTGTGCCGCATCAGAACGGTGACCGTCGTGCTGACAATCGCGGTTCTGACCAGAATCAGGAGCGTGGCAACAACCGTCATGACAGCGTCAATCATCGCCCGGATCAGGACAACAACGGTCGGGGCAGAGAGGCACGTAATGACCGCGATCATTTCGCCTGGCAGGGACACGACTTCCGTCGCGGGCATCCTGTCCCGCAGGCGTACCGCGGCGACCATTACCGCGTAGCCGACTGGCATGAGCGCGGTCTGCGTGAACCACCGCGCGGTTATCACTGGGCAAACATCGACGGCAACTATGTGTTGATTGCTGCTGCAACCGGGGTAATTACTGCGCTGGTGCTGAACAGCGCCCTGAACTGATCCCCAGGGGATGGCTGCGGCCATCCCTCTTTCTTTCCGTTTTGCTGCGCCAGCGGCTATCCTGACACTCCACGCTGAAAATTCCCTGTGTAAGGAGTCATGATGACGACGGTTAAGATGGTTGCGGTAGATATGGATGGCACCTTTCTGGACGGTAACAAGCAGTACAATCGATCCCGCTTTCTCGACTGCTATCAGCAACTCACCGCCCGTGACATCAAATTTGTGGTGGCCAGCGGCAATCAGTATTACCAGCTCAAATCATTCTTCCCGGAGATCGCCAGCGATATCGCCTTTGTAGCCGAAAACGGCGCATGGATTATCGATCGTGATGAGGAACTGTTTTGCGGTGCCTTTGAACGCCGCGATGTTGACGCGGTGATCGATACCCTGCAAAACGGCGACTATCCGGGTCTGCGTTACCTGCTGTGTGGCCGGGAGAGCGCCTGGTACTTCGACGGCATGGAAGAAAACTGGCTGAAGAAGATGCGCCATTACTGTCACCGGCTGAAGCCGATTCATCATCTGGATGAGGTGCAGCATGACCGGCTGTTTAAGTTCGCGCTGAATCTCTCTGATGACTATATCGAGCCACTGATGGCGGATATTGAACGTCTGCATCAGGGGCGTGTGGCAGCGACCTCAAGCGGTCACGGCTCGGTGGATTTGATCGTGCCGGGGAATCATAAAGCGCACGGTCTGGATCTGCTGGCACAACGCTGGGGGATCGCGCACGACCAGGTGCTGGCCTTTGGTGATGGCGGTAACGATCTGGAGATGCTCAGACAGTCTGGCTTCAGTTTTGCCATGGACAACGCGCCACAGCGGGTGAAACAGGCGGCACGCTATGCCGCACCTTCTAACAACGAGCAGGGCGTGCTGCAGGTGATTGAGCAGATGCTGGCAGGTGAGGGGCCTTTTAGCGCCACGCAGGCTTAGCCGTCTGGCGCTGCGATTAAGCCAGGGCGGTCAGCGCCGTGATTCAGCCAGCCGCCTGGCTCAGAGAGCGGGTGCAACAGGATAGCGCTGAGGAGCAGCAAAGCCGGGCCAGGCTGGCAGGCCCGGTTGTGCCTGATCAGCGAATGCGGGCAACGCGGCTCCTGATCACGCCGTGATTGGCCAGGCCTGCGCGATCATCATCTGCATCTGTTCGCGGCTGTAATTCACCAGCGAATTTTTGCTGTTGGCTCGCGCCAGAATCCACTCCACCTCGGCGCGGCTCAGTGAAGGGCCATCCTGCCAGAATGGGGTGATCGCCTGCTGCTGCAGCCACTGTTTCAGAAACTGCGCCGGTGAGTCCGTAGTTTCGCTGAAGAGCTGCGGGTGCAGTTCCGCCATCAGCTTACGCTGCAGTGGCTGTTCGCTGTCGGACAACAGATCCAGGAACGGAAACAGCAGACGTCCGCACACTTCACCGTGATGGAACGGCTTTATCGCGCCCAGTTCCCCTGCAATACCGTGGATCACCCCCAGACCCGCACTGCTGAGACTGACACCGCCCAGCCACGACGCCATCATCATCGCTTCCCGTGCCGCGTCGCCAGCAGCATCCTCACGATTAAGTGCAGGCCAGGCCTGAACAAACTGACGCAGGCCGGTCAGCGCCATCTGGCGGGTAAAGAGGTTGCCTTTGCCGGAGAGATACGCTTCGAACAGGTGGGTAAACGCATCAATACCGCAGGTTGCCAGCACCCGGTCCGGCGCACCTTTCAGCAGATCGGCATCGAGAATTGCCACCTCCGGCACAAAGACCGGGTGGCGCAGTGACGCTTTTATCTGAATGTCACGCTGGTCAGTCACTACCGCATTTTGCGTCACTTCACTGCCGGTACCGGCGGTAGTCGGGATAGCAATCAGCGGCAACGTGATGGGCTGAACCGCGGTGTCACCCACTTTTTCCAGATAGCGGGCGGTTGGCAACGGGTGTTGTACCATCGCGCTAAATGCTTTCGCCGCATCCAGTACGCTCCCGCCGCCAATCGCGACGACCCGATCGACATGACCGCGCCAGCGCGCAACCCAGCCATCAATCTCGGCGGGTGAGGCTTCATGACTGACAATTTCATAGCCAATAATATGATCGTTGAGTCCGGCTTTTAGCCGGGCATATGCGGGGCCTTGCAGAAAAGATTGTCCACAAAACAGCAGGGTAGGCTGTGGCCGGGCGGTCAGCAGCGGCACCAGTTTATCCAGGCTGCCCCGGCCAAAGAGGGTTCGTTGATTACTGTACAGCTCACTCAGGTTCTCACTCACCAGCGCATCCTTTTTACATTTCGCTAAAATCTGAGTGTAACGAAAAGCAAGGCGCCGGGACTGGCAAACTTTCTGATAACGCATTGGCAAAAAGTTGATCACCTTCGCAAAACAGAAATTCACCCCCGGCGGGGTGGTGCTTTCCTGCTGATGTTACCCTTAACATGTTATCGGTAACAGCGTTTGTCGGGATGTGTAAACATCTTACAGCGCACTGTTTTGTAGCCCTCAGGGGATCATGATAATAAACCGACACTGAATGATGTTCAGTGCACAAGGTGGAGAAAAGCTATGCCATTACTCTATGTGGCGATTGGCGTCGCGTTACTGCTGCTGCTGATGATTCGCTTTAAGCTTAATGGATTTATCGCGCTGATCCTGGTGGCGCTGGCGGTCGGTGTGATGCAGGGCATGCCGGTTAATAAAGTGATTACCTCAATCAAAGCGGGCGTGGGTGGCACACTGGGCAGCCTGGCGCTGATCATGGGCTTTGGTGCCATGCTCGGTAAATTGCTGGCCGACTGCGGCGGTGCGCAGCGTATTGCCACCACCCTGATTGAAAAATTCGGCACTAAGCATATTCAGTGGGCGCTGGTGCTGACCGGTTTTATCGTCGGATTTGCGCTGTTCTATGAAGTCGGCTTTGTACTGATGCTGCCGCTGGTGTTCAGCGTTGCGGCGTCGGCACGTGTGCCGCTGCTCTATGTCGGGGTGCCGATGGCGGCTGCCCTGTCAGTGACGCACGGCTTTCTTCCGCCGCATCCTGGCCCGACCGCAATCGCGACGCTGTTTAACGCTGACATGGGTAAAACGCTGCTGTTTGGTACGCTGCTGGGTATTCCCACGGTGATTCTGGCGGGTCCGGTCTATGCCCGCTTCCTGAAAGGCATCGACAAACCGATTCCTGAGGGGCTCTATAACCCGAAAACCTTTACCGAGGCGGAAATGCCGGGGTTTGGCGTCAGCGTCTGGACAGCACTGGTACCTGTGGTGCTGATGGCGCTGCGTGCGGTGGCAGAGATGCTGCTGCCTAAAGGCCATGTGCTGCTGCCCTATGCGGAGTTCTTTGGCGACCCGGTGATGGCGACACTGATTGCGGTGCTGATTGCAATCTTCACCTTTGGACTGAATCGCGGCCGCACGATGGAACAGGTCATGGATACCCTGACCGACTCGATCAAAATCATCGCCATGATGTTGTTGATCATCGGCGGTGGTGGTGCCTTCAAACAGGTGCTGGTGGATAGCGGCGTGGATAAATACATTGCCAGCATGATGCATTCTACTCAGCTGTCGCCAATCTTTATGGCCTGGTCGATTGCCGCGGTGCTGCGTATTGCTCTGGGTTCTGCCACGGTAGCGGCCATTACCGCCGGGGGAATTGTGGCACCGCTGATTGTTACCAGCGGCGCCAGCCCGGAACTGATGGTCATCGCCGTAGGGTCCGGCAGCGTGATCTTCTCGCACGTTAATGACCCGGGCTTCTGGCTGTTCAAAGAGTATTTCAACCTGACGATTGGCGAAACCATCCGCTCCTGGTCGGCGCTGGAAACCATTATTTCGGTCTGTGGTCTGGTGGGTTGCCTGCTGCTCTCCTGGGCGATTTAACCTCTGGCCGCTGGCAAGCCTGCCAGCGGCTCTCTGCTTTCGCGTCTCTCCCGCTGCCTCTTTGAGCTTTGAACATCCCGTCGCGCTTGCTGCCCCTGTTGCCGGTTAAACCGGGATGTGCGGGACAGACAGCATAAAAAAGGCCGCAAGGTGCGGCCTGACAGAGAAGATTCAGTCTGAATCTGCCACGTTAATGAGGCGGTTCAAAACCGGCTTTCACCATCTGTTCCCGCAGCGCGTGTGCAATGTCACGGTTGCCACCGGTAACGGGGTAGATAACGTTATTCACCACATCATCAAGGTAGTGCTCGTCAAACTCCTGCAGAGAGAGCTGCGTGCCGCCTTCATCGTTGATGGCGAAAGTCCCTTTGATGTGGTTACCGCTGTTTTTTGCCTTGAGGCTGTAGCGGCCCATGCTGGTATTAATCGTGCTCATGAGATCTCCTCGCGACTCATTTTCAATTTTTCAATCTCATCACTCTTGAGGCCTGCCTTGCCGCCTAAATTTTAGCCAGGAGTGTTCTGTAAAACGAAAAAAGAGAGCCGTTAAAAAGTGGTGTTGCGATCGTTATCTCAGAATTTAAATAAAGCTCAGGGTTGATGAACTTATGACCAGTTGAGCCTTAAGTGAAGCGGCAGGGCGCATTTTCCTGTCTATAATGCTTACAGGAAAAGTGTTTAATTGGTGAGGGGAAAGGAAATGAAAATTATTCTGTGGATTATTGCGATCATTTTTATCGTTGGCTTACTGACCCTGACAGGGGTGTTCAAACTGATTTTCTGATATCTGTTAACGCTTCAGCAACAGCGGGCACCTAATCAGGTGCCCGCAATGTTTTCTGGCTGGCCAACAGAGCGTCTGTAATGGGATCCATCGGCGTATTGGGCAGCAGATCCTGTGAGCCCAGAGGTTTCTTACAGTATGCGCAGCAGGCACCATGAAAGTTTCGCTGGCCCTCGCGGTAATCAGTAAAAACGAATCGGGCGCTTCCACATTGACCGCAACGTATCTTCATCACCATCCTGTGTCTCACCCTCCTTTTACTCAGCATTAACGGATGCCTGTGCCTGACAGGTTAAGCGGACTTTATCTATTGCGCGGCAATATTATTTCGCACTGCGATAAGAAAAGTAGTTTCTTATGCTTTTGATTGTTTGTTGCCAAATGCGCATTCGGCCACTAAAAAGCATTTCATTGATCCAGATCAGTGTTTATTAGTTGTTGGCTAAAATATCCGCGAATAGCCTGCCATGACTGATGATAATGGCACAGCCGACTCATTTTTTTTGGCGAGGGAGCGGGATCTGCGCCAGTGAATTTAAGATTTATCGTACAATAAATAGCCACTGGCAGGACGCAGGCCTGAAAAAGCAGAAAAACGGGTTTAAGGTCATGGGACTTACCGTCTGGATGATAGAAAAAAAATGTCCTTTTAGCGGCGTAAACGTCATTAAGAACAGGAATATATCTTAATCAGATTTTTCTTTTTAACGTCAGTAACGTAACCGCTTAAAATTAAAAAGGGTTTCGTTTCCAGCAGGTTAGCGACCGATACCCGCTCTGCGCCTGATACGCGTTGAGCGATGTTTCGCAAGTCGAAAAGCAGGAAAGTGTGATGGATGTACAGAATGTCGATATTTATCACTTTTTCATCAAATCATGCTGGACAAATCCCTCAGCAATTGCTGTACTAGACCCCGACACAGTTTAGTGTCCATTTTTCATGTAAAGGTAATATAGATGTCTAAGATCAAAGGTAACGTTAAGTGGTTTAATGAATCTAAAGGATTCGGTTTCATTACTCCTGAAGATGGCAGCAAAGATGTATTCGTACATTTCTCTGCAATCCAGAGCAACGGCTTCAAAACTCTGGCTGAAGGTCAGCGCGTAGAGTTTGAAATCACCGACGGCGCTAAAGGCCCATCTGCTGCTAACGTTATCAGTCTGTAAGTTAACAGTCAGAATTCTAAAAACCCGCCTTATGGCGGGTTTTTTTATGGCTGTAATCTGCGCTTCATCCCCCCTGTCGTACTCTCACTCTCGGCGTGTTGGCGCACAAACTGCGCGGCGGTTCACACTAAATAACCGTAACATATTTATAACAACCCGAGATGCAGCTTTTTGGCTTGCGACGCTATATAACTGTGCGACAGAACCCGGTGAGTGAGGAGGCAGGATGAACATACGTCAGGCAGAGTTGAAAGACAGTTTTGCGTTGAGTGCATTACTGAGCGAGTTAGGCTACGGCGGCACTGAAAGCTTTATTGAACAGCGCCTGGCGCAGTTATGCAGCGATCCCAGTGAAGCGCTGTTGGTGGCTGAACATGGCAGTCAGGTGCTGGGGTTTCTCTCCTTACATTTTATTCCTCAGCTGGCGCTGGCCGGTGATTTCGCCCGCATCAGCTATTTCTGCATTGCAGAAGGTGAGCGCAGTAAAGGCGTCGGCCAGCAGCTGATTCAGCATGCAGAAATGCTGGCGGCTCGTCGTGGCTGCGATCGCATGGAAGTCCATTGCCATCAGTCACGTCTCAAGGCGAACCAGTTCTACGCCCGTGAAGGCTATGTTGAATCCCCCTGTTATCTCATCAAAGATCTGCAAGCGAGTTAAATTCCCGTCCGCTGGCGATGACCAGCGCCCCGGCAATCATCTCCCGCTGTTCATCCCTGAGGCTGGCGATACTGACGCGAATAAATTGGGTTGGGCCTAGCCGACAGCGCTCGCCTGGCACGACCGCAATACCGCGGGCAGCCAGCGTGATCATGGCAAATTGCTCTGAAGTCACCGGAATATAGAGGCTTAATCCGTCGCGAAGCGGCAGATCAAGCCCACGCTGTGCCAGCGCCGCGAGCAACGCTTCACGCCGTTGCCGGTAGGTCGCGCGTGCGGTGGCGATCTGCCGTTGCGTTTCCTCATCCTCCAGCAGCCACGCCACTGCATCCTGCAGAATGCGGCTGGTCCAGCTGACGCCAAAATTTCGCCATGACTGAATGCGCCTGACCATCTCCGAGGTGGCAGAGAGCACTGCCAGCCGCAGGTCTGGTCCATAGGCTTTGGAAAACGAACGGACGTGCAGCGTGCGCTCAGGAAAGATTGAACCCAGGCTCCAGCTCGCCTCCGCGGAGAGATCGCCAATACCATCATCCTCAACGATCAGTGTGTTGCTCTGTTGCAGAACCTGCGCCATTGCCTGACGTCGCGCCGGGCTGATGCTGTTCCCGGTGGCCGAGTGGGTGCGGGGCTGATAGATCAACATTACCGGTGCCTGCTCCAGCAGAAGAGAAAGAACCTCTGGCAGCGGGCCTTGATCATCACACGCCAGCGGCAGAATCTCTGCGCCGACGTTATCCAGTATATCGAGCAGCCGGGTCGCGGTCGGATCTTCAATAATCACGCGGTCTCCCGGCGAGACCAGGGTTTGCACCAGCAGATTCATCGCGTCAAAACCGCCATCTGTCGCCAGAAACGCCTCTGCAGCATAGGGCCAGCGCGGCGCGATCGCCTGAAGCAGCGGCGCGGAAATCGCCTCACGGGTGTAACTGTTGAGCTGCGGTGAGTGCAGGGCCGCCTGCAGCGCACGCTGCAGGTCAGGCAGCAGGGCGGGGTCGGGCGCGGCGAGGGTCAGATCGGCGCGGATGTTATCACCGTAGTTGCCGATCTTCTCAAAGCGAATCGGACGCGGCATCACCGTATTACTACTGACCCAGACACCACTGCGCCCCTTGCCCGCCAGCACTTTCTGCTTTCTGAGTTGCGCCCAGGCAGCAGAAACGGTTGCCGGGCTGACACCCAGCTGCTCCGCTATCTCCCGCACCGCAGGCATCTGCATACCTGTCGCGATCTGTCCGTCACGAATCAGCGCGGAGGCTGCCTGTGCAATGCCTTTCACTGAAGGCGATTTTATCTGGCTGCAAAACCAGTTGAGGTCGACGCTCTCTGTCATAAGAAAATACTTTGTTCAGTAACAAATTAATGATTGTTCAGGTAAGTATTCCGGATCTAGTATCAAATTCAAGCACTATTTCATGCCCCGTCCCGACGGTGCAGCGTAAACGGAGAGATCATGGCAAGGCTACTCATCAGACTGGCGGTACGCGACTGGGACTACTTCACCCCGCTGGCGCTGGGCGATATCAGACCAGAAGGTTTTGAACTGCAGATCGACCGCGTCGGCACACTTGTGAATGATCTGGCGACCAGCCCCGACTATGACGCGGGCGAAGTCTCCTTCAGCCGCTATGCTCAGGGCCGGGCCAGAGGAGACGAAACACTGCTTGGCCTGCCACACTTCCTGATGCGCGGCTTCCGCCAGCGCTGCATTATCACCACCAGCAGCAGCCCCATCACCACGCCTGCGCAGCTGAAAGGTAAGAGAATCGGCGTCACCGGCTGGCAGGATTCGGGCAATACCTGGACACGCACGGTGCTGCGTGAAGCAGGCGTCGAAATCGATGATGTGTTCTGGTATGCCGGTCGTCTTACTGCCGATCATCCGATTGTCGATCGGCTGGCGGGATTTGGCCGCCCGGGCCGCATTGAACCCGCGCCTGACGAGCGACCGCTGATAGAGATGCTGCAGGCGGGTGAGCTGGATGCCATCTTCACGCCATTTATGCCGGAGGGCTTTTTCCTGCCGGGTTCGGGATTACGGCAGCTGCAGACCGATTTTTATCAGGCGGAGCGGGACTACTTTAATCGTGTCGGCTATGTGCCGGGCATCCACATTCTGGCGCTGAAACCGGCACTGGCGGCGGCGCATCCGTGGCTGCCTGCGGCGTTAAGTGAGGTCATCGATCGCTCTTACCGGCTGTGGATGCAGAAAAGAGAGAAATATGCCGACACCACGCCGTGGCTGCTGGACGATTTGCGACGCACTGCGCAGGAATTGCCCGCTGACTGGAATCAGAATGGTTTTAGCGTTAACAGAAAGATGATTGCGGACTTTGGCCGTGAGCTCTATGAGCAAGGGCTGACTCACCAGGTACTGACGCCGGAAGCAATGTTTCCGGCCGCTGCGGGAGAAGAGAAATGATGAAAGTAGCACTGGGACAATTTGCGGTGAGCCGCGAATGGCAGGAGAACGCCAGTATCTGTCTGGACTTAATGCAGCGGGCGGCAGAAGGTGGCGCCGATCTGCTGGTACTGCCGGAAGGGGTGCTGGCACGTGATATAGCCGACCCCGATTTAGTGCTGAAGGCGGCGCAGCCGCTGGATGGCCCTTTTCTGAGCCAGCTGCTGGTCGCCAGCAAGCAGAATGCACTGACCACCATGATGAGCATTCACGTTCCCACCGGCGAGCAAAAAGCGCTCAACGTGCTGGTAGCGATCCGCAACGGTGAGATCATCGCCGCCTATGAAAAGCTGCATCTGTACGATGCCTTTGCGATGCAGGAGTCGCAGCGGGTCAATCCCGGCCACGTCATTCCGCCTCTGATTGAGGTCGCGGGTATGAAAGTCGGATTAATGACCTGCTATGACGTGCGCTTCCCTGAGCTGGCGCGTCGGCTGGTGCTGGATGGTGCAGAGGTGCTGGTGCTGCCTGCCGCCTGGGTTAAAGGTCCGCTGAAAGAGATGCACTGGGAACTGCTGACCCGTGCCCGCGCGCTGGAAAATACCTGCTATATGGTGGCGGTGGGGGAGTGTGGCCCGCGCAATATCGGCAACAGTCTGGTGGTCGATCCGCTGGGCGTAGCGGTGGCGAATGCGGCGGAATCGCCGGCGCTGCTGTTTGCCGATCTCGATCCTGAGCGCGTCGCCTATGCCCGCCGGGTGCTGCCGGTACTGGAAAACCGGCGCTTTGCCCGTCCCGAACTCAACTGATCCGCTGAACCAGGAATCCATTATGACGAAGAGAGCAACCGCCTTAATCGTGGCGCTGGGGCTGACTGCATCCCTGGCGCAGGCTGCCGACGCTATTCCGGTGCAAAAAGTTGACCAGGCCCTGCATGACAGGCTGCCGGATGAGATCAAAAAATCGGGCAAAATGATTTCAGTGAATAACGGTTCATTTCCGCCCTATGAAATTGTGAATGGCCCGCACTCAATGGAGGGCGCGTCGGCGGAGTTAACGACTGCGCTGGCACAACTGCTGGGTGTGAAGATCGAGCATGCGACGGTGAGTGGTTTATCAGGCGTACTCACCGGCATCAATGCGGGTCGTTATCAGCTGGCGATTGGGCCGATTGGTGATTATCCGGACCGCCAGCAGAAAGTGGATTTCATCGATTTTGTGCAGGAGTTTGTGGTGTTTGGCGTGCAGAAGGGCAATCCGGCCAGAATCAATCAGCTGGACGACACCTGCGGCAAGCGCATTGCTGTCATGGCCGCTGGCTCTGCGGAACAGGTTATCCGTAAGCAGTCAGCCCGGTGTGTGGCCGACGGGAAACCGGCCGTGACGGTGCAGGCCTTTACCGATCAGCCTTCATCAATTCTGGCGGTACGCTCTAAACGCTCCGATGCGTTCTTCTCATCACAGGCGCCGCTGACTTACTTTGTTAATCAGGCGAAAGGGCAGCTTGAGCTAGCGGGCAAAGGGCAGAAAAACGGCTTTGGCGATATTTTCCAGGGCACGGTGGTGCCGAAAGGCTCGCCGCTGGGTCAGGTGGTGCTGGATGCCTACAAAGAGCTGTATCAGAACGGGACGTATGCGGCCATCATGAAAAAGTGGCAGCTTGAGGGCAACATGACCACCGCACCCGGACTGAATCTGGCGAAAGAGGCCAGCAAATGAGCCCGCCGCGCCATCTGCACAGCGGTGACAGAGGCGAGGCACAGCTGCGCGACGTGGCGTTCGCTCGCAGCGCCCCCACTTACGGACGCTGGATCAGCTGGATTTTAGTGCTGGTGATCGGCACCAATCTATTGTGGCTGGTGGCGACCAACCCTAATTTTGAATGGCAGGTGGTACTCAAGTGGTTTACTGAAGGATCCGTGCTCAAAGGGTTGCAGGTCACTCTGGGGCTGACAGTGGTGTCGATGGTGCTCGGCACGCTGCTCGGTCTGCTGCTGGGTGTCTGGCGGCTCTCTGAGAACCGGTTGCTGCGCGGCATTGCCGGACTCTATATCTGGTTCTTTCGAGGCACGCCGCTGCTGGTACAGCTGATCTTCTGGTACAACCTTTCTACGCTGTTTCCGGCGCTGTCGCTGACGCTGCCGTGGACCGATATCACGCTGGCCAGCTGGAACACCAACGATCTGATCACCCCACTGACAGCCGCTATTGCCGGGCTGGCGCTGAATGAAGCGGCCTATATGGCGGAAATTATTCGCGCCGGTCTGCTGTCGGTGGATAACGGTCAGGTAGAGACCACCCAGGCCTTTGGCATGAGTCGTTCACGGGCGCTGCGGCGCATCATCATTCCTCAGGCGATGCGATCGATTATTCCGCCCACCGGCAACCAGCTGATCAGCATGATCAAGGCGACGTCGCTGGTCAGCGTGATCGCAATGGGCGATCTGCTCTATTCGGTGCAGGCGATCTACAACCGTACCTTCGAGATCATCCCGATGCTGATGGTAGCGGTGATCTGGTATCTGCTGATCACCTCGATCCTCAATCTGGGCCAGTCCGCCATCGAGCGTTACTACGCGCGTGGCACTCGTCGGGTGGCCAGCGCCCCCAGACGCGCCACCATCGCGGCTAACGTGCAACCCCAGCAGGAGGAGCAATGAGTCAGCGTGAACCCCTGGTCTGCGCCCGCAACGTGCAGAAGAATTACGGCGACAATCAGGTTCTGAAAGGGATCGATCTGGATGTCTGGCCCGGTGAAGTAGTGGTGATCCTCGGGCCATCTGGTTCCGGTAAATCCACGTTTCTGCGCTGCATCAATCATCTTGAAGAGATGAACGCCGGATCGATTCGGGTCGGCGATGAGCAGATCGGGTATGTACTTAAAGGGCATGTGCTGCACCGGTTGTCGCCACGCCAGATCGCCCGTCAGCGCCAGAAAATTGGCATGGTGTTTCAGCAGTTCAATCTCTACCCCCATATGACCGTGCTGCAGAACATCACTGAAGCGCCCATCGGCGTGCATAAATTCCCGCGTCAGGAGGCGATGGCCCATGCCCGATCGCTGCTGGCGACGGTGGGGTTAAGCGATAAAGCGGACGCCTGGCCACGTCACCTCTCGGGCGGACAGCAACAGCGTGTGGCGATTGCGCGGGCGCTGGCGATCAAGCCGCAGCTGATGCTGTTTGATGAGCCGACCTCCGCGCTCGATCCGGAGCTGGTGGGCGAAGTGCTGGCGACCATGCGTACCCTGGCCGACCAGGGATTAACGATGATCGTGGTGACTCATGAGATTAGCTTTGCGCGGGAAGCCGCCGATCGCGTGGTTTTTATGGATGGGGGGGTGGTGGTGGAGCAGGGCACGCCTGAAGAGGTGATCGCGAATCCACAGCATCCGCGCACCCAGGCGTTCCTGAGTCGCTTCATCTGAGATCTTACTCTGTTACAGATTCCAGTTGTCGCCGCAGGCAAACTGCGCGTAAATATCAGTCACCGTGATTCGATAAAGTTGAAAGGTTAAATATGGAAGGTATCAGTATTGCCAAGCTGCTGATTATCGGTGCGCTTATCGTACTGCTTTTTGGTACCAACAAGTTGCGCTCACTGGGTGGCGATCTGGGCTCCGCAATCAAGGGCTTTAAAAAAGCCATGAAAGATGAAGATACCAGCGCAACCCGAACTGCGGCTGAAGACGTGCCGGCAGAACGCGTCGTTCATAAAGATTAATCGGTTATTTGCTGCAAATAACTGTTACTTTTTATTTCAGGCACAGATAAAAAAACCAGACTGTTTCCAGTCTGGTTTTTTGTTTTTCGGGCTTCCTGAAGCAAAAGCGTGCTTATTTCACTTCTTCGCCTTTGGCCTGCATATCCGCATGATAGGAAGAACGGACAAACGGACCGCACGCGGCATGGGTAAAGCCCATCGCCATCGCTTCTTCTTTCATTTCATCGAACTCAGCCGGGCTGACGTAACGCTGAACCGGCAGGTGGTGGCGGCTCGGCTGCAGATACTGGCCCAGCGTCAGCATGGTGACACCATGGCGACGCAGATCGCGCATCACTTCAACGATTTCGGCATTGGTTTCGCCCAGGCCCACCATCAGACCCGATTTTGTCGGGATGTGAGGATGCGCCTCTTTGAAACGTTCAAGCAGCTTCAGTGACCACTCGTAGTTCGCGCCCGGACGCACCTGGCGGTAGACTCGCGGTACGTTTTCCAGATTGTGGTTAAACACATCCGGTGGCGTCGCGGTAAGAATCTCCAGCGCGCGATCCATACGGCCACGGAAGTCCGGCACCAGCGTTTCGATTTTGATCGTCGGATTTTTTTCGCGAATCGCGCTGATGCAGTCG
Source organism: Calliopum simillimum (assembly GCA_951812925.1). NCBI lineage: Eukaryota > Metazoa > Arthropoda > Insecta > Diptera > Lauxaniidae > Calliopum > Calliopum simillimum. The sequence goes on along the minus strand of CATOTO010000190.1, from coordinate 28,006 downwards.
GCAAAGTGCTGTGCGCCACCATCACGCAAATCATCGCGGTCAACCGAGGTGATCACCACGTAGCGCAGGCCCATATCGGCAATCGTCTGCGCCAGTTTAGCGGGTTCGTTAGCGTCAGGGGCATTGGGGCGGCCATGTGCCACATCGCAGAACGGACAACGACGGGTACAGATTGCGCCAAGGATCATAAAGGTGGCGGTGCCGTGGTTGAAGCATTCGGCGAGGTTAGGGCAGGATGCCTCTTCACAGACTGAGTGCAGCCCGTTTTTACGCATCGCGGCCTTAATGCCCTGAATACGACTGGAGTCAGCTGGCAGCTTGATTTTCATCCATTCCGGCTTACGCAACATCTCCTGCCGTTCAACAGCCACGGTTTTCACCGGGATCAGCGCCATTTTGTCTGCGTCACGATATTTGACGCCGCGTTCCATCTGAATTGGTTTACTCATAAATCAGCAGGTTCCGGTCGGATTGCGATTTGAAAGCGTTCCCACTCAAACCGGGAAGGCTGCTTTCAACTTTATTTGAAAAAAGTGCAAAAATTATATCATCACATCGCCTGCGAAGCAGCCACAGTCAGCGCGGATAAGTTACATATTTGTAAATTCGCATTCTGCGTTAAGGTTTAACAGGGAGATCCCCTGAAATCCATTCAACATTTTCATAACCTGACAGCCGTGCAAACGCGCTGACCAGCGGAGAGTGTACCTGCTCCGTCGTCACCTCTGGCTGGAAATTTTTCAACTGGGTCATGCTCATGCCGGCGTAACCACAGGGATTAATACGCAGGAAGGGCGACAAATCCATGGCAACATTCAACGCCAGACCGTGAAACGAGCAGCCTTTACGGATGCGTAATCCCAGTGAGCAGATCTTCTCTTCCCCGACGTAGACGCCAGGTGCATCAGCACGGGCGCGGGCGCTGACGCCAAACTCTGCCAGGGTGGCGATAACCGTCTCTTCCAGAATGGTCACCAGCTGGCGTACGCCGAGCTTACGGCGTTTCACATCGATCAGGACGTACATCACCTGCTGTCCTGGCCCGTGATAGGTGACCTGACCCCCACGGTCACTCTGCACCACCGGGATTTCGCCTGGCATCAGCAGATGCTCTGCTTTGCCCGCCTGACCCTGAGTGAAGACCGGAGGATGTTCAACCAGCCAGATTTCATCACGACTCTGGTCGTTGCGCTGGTCGGTATAGTGATGCATGGCGTCGGAGACAGATTGCCAGTCGCGCAGACCTGACTGGCGGACAAGAAGAGTTTCAACTGACAAAACGATAGCCCGCTAAAGGAAATAACGCTGAGGATAACGTCGGCAAACCGTCAGGCAGAGGCGCCTTGCCGACCCGTAAATTACAGTACCATCCGCACAATTTCGATATTGCCCAGCTCTTCGTACAGGCGTTCTACCTGCTCGATGTGGGTGGCGGTGATAGTGATGTTGACGGAGTGATAGTTGCCTTTGCTGCTCGGCTTAACTTCAGGGCTGTAGTCGCCTGGCGCATGGCGTTGCACCACTTCAACCACTTGATCAACCAGCTCCGGTTGTGCCAGACCCATTACTTTGTAGGTAAATGGGGTAGGAAATTCGAGCAGCTCATTCAGTTTGGTTTTCATATTAACTCCGGTGCATAAAAAACAGGCTCCCGCCTGAGCGGGAGCAACATAATATCGTGTAATGGGGGCGAAGGGGTGATTTTTCAATCACCCGCCACGCTTAACCGAACCAGTGATGGAACATCAGCTTGATGTAATCAACGATACGGCCAAAGAAACCTCCTTCAGAGATCTCGTTCAGCACCACCAGCGGACGCTGTTCGATAGTCTTGCCATCCAGCTGGAAGTTGATGCTGCCGACCACCTGATTTTTCTTCAGTGGTGCATGCAGTTCCGTGTTGGTCAGCACATAGCTGGCTTTCAGATCTTTCATGCGGCCACGTGGGATGGTCAGGTAAGCATCTTTTTCCACGCCCAGCTGCACACGGTCGTTATCGCCGAACCAGACTGGCTCAGAGGCGAACTCTTTGCCCGCTTTCAGTGGCGCCACGGTTTCAAAGAAACGGAAGCCCCAGGTGAGCAGTTTCTTACTCTCAGTTTCACGGCCTTTGTAGGTATGACCGCCCATTACCGCGGAGATCAGGCGCATCTGGCCTTCAGTCGCAGACGCCACCAGGTTGTAACCGGCAGAGTTGGTGTGACCGGTTTTGATGCCGTCCACATTCAGGTTGGTATCCCACAGCAGACCGTTACGGTTCATCTGACGGATATTATTGAAGGTGAACTCTTTCTCTTTATAAACAGCATACTCTTCCGGCACGTCACGGATCAGCGCCTGACCGATCAACGCCATATCGCGCGCGGAGCTGTACTGACCTTCCGCGTCCAGACCATGAACGGTCTGGAAGTGGGTATTCTGCAGGCCAATCGCTTTGACGTAGTTGTTCATCAGATTAACGAACGCATCCTGGCTGCCAGCGACATAGTCAGCCATTGCAACACAGGCGTCGTTACCGGACTGCAGCACAATCCCACGGGTCAGCTGAGAAACCGGCACGCGGTCGCCTGGCTTCAGGAACATCAGCGAGGAGCCTTTGAACACCGGGTTGCCGGTCGCCCAGGCATCCGGGCCGACGGTGACCATATCGTCCTGATGAATTTTACCCGCTTTAACGGCCTGACCAATGACATAGCTGGTCATCATCTTGGTCAGACTGGCAGGATCGCGGCGTGCATCGGCATTTTTCTCTGCCAGCACTTTGCCTGAGTTGTAGTCGATAAGGACGTACGCTTCGGCATCAATGTCCGGCACGCCCGGAATCATGGTCTTGAGATTGACGTCATCAGCAATAGCAGCATGGCTGAGAGAGAAAGCGATCAGTGATCCCACTGTCAGGCGTTTCAGCAAACGAGATGATTTCAGCGTGTTCATGTGTAGGACTACAACATCCGTGAGTTTGAGGTTGAAAATGTCACTCATCATACCCAATGCCAGATTAACTGGCACCGGACGTGATGATTGGGTTGTTAGCAGACGTAACGTGCAGCTGTCTGATAAACGGTTCAGCGACGCGTGTTAGTAATAAATGAGGCGGCCTGGCCTTCACTGCTCAGGCGCTGTTGCAGCGCAGCCGCTTCGGCGCGGGAGGCGTAACCGCCGAGCTGAACGCGATACACATTGTTGCCCGCGTCTTCTACCTTACCGGGCACGCCATAACGCTGGCTCAGGCTTTTCATCATCTGCTGGGCACGCGCCGGGTCATTCAGCGCACCGACCTGCACTACATATCCATCGGCACCACCACTGCTGGCTGCAGGCGCGGCGCTGGCTGCAGGCGCGGCGCTGGCTGCTGCGGGAGCAGCATTGCTGACTGCCGGTGCGGAACTGGCGGGTGCGGCGGCTGGCGGTTCATTACCTTCCAGTACGCCGGTTGCTAATGGCTGGGGTGCACCAAGAAAGCCGCTGCTCTGCACCGGCGCGCCCATGTCGTCACCGCTTTGCAGCGTACTGTTGCTGATGGCCTCAACATTTTGCGCAGGCGGCTCTGAGGGGGCTGCGCTGCCGCCGTTCATCACCGCGCCACCACTCAGGTCCGGACGGGCAGGCAGAGAGTAGCTCTGTTTTGCCACGACGGTCCCGATGGTGCCGGGGCCAGAGAGCGAGCCGTCTGGGGCGACCTTGATGTAATCAACCCGCACGCGCGAATTGTTGGAGATGTTCAGGCGGTCACCGGCAGCCCGCGACAGGTCGATAATGCGGCCTGGCGTGTAAGGGCCGCGATCGTTAACGCGCACCACAATCTGACGGCCATTTGCGATATTGGTCACGCGCACATAGCTCGGCAGCGGCAGAGTAGGGTGGGCCGCGGTCAGTGCATCAGGATCGTAGGCTTCGCCGGTAGCGGTGCGGTTGCCCTGCGCCTCTTCGCCGTACCAGGTGGCCAGGCCGACTTCACTGTAGTTCGACGGATCTTTGATGACGCGATAATTTTTGCCGTTCACGCTGTAATCCTGGCTGGTGCCCGGATTGATCGGCTCATAACGTGGCTCAACGCCTGGAATCTCCACCACCGGTCCATTGTAAGCCGGTTGCGGCGGCGCCGTATTTTGGGGTTCCGGCGTGGTACAGGCCGCCAGAACCAGTGATGCCAGTGCAACGCCAAGCCATTCCTTACGCATCTGCAGCCTCTTAGACACTTTTAGATAACATTTTTCGGTGAGTGTGGATCGACATCACAATGCCAAATCCCGCCATAAGCACGATAAGCGCGGAGCCGCCATAACTGACCAGCGGCAGCGGCACGCCAACTACCGGTAAGATACCACTAACCATGCCAATGTTAACGAAAACATAAACGAATAAAATCAGCATTAAACCGCCCGCCATTACCCGGCCAAAGGTGGTCTGCGCCCGGGCTGCCACAACCAATCCCCGCATGATCAGCAGCAGATAAAGGGCCAGCAGCAGCAGCACGCCAACCAGGCCTAACTCTTCGGCCAGAACCGCAAAGATAAAGTCGGTATGACGTTCCGGCAAAAACTCCAGCTGAGACTGGGTGCCCTGCAGCCAGCCTTTACCGCGCAGGCCTCCTGAGCCAATAGCAATTTTCGACTGGATAATGTGATAACCCGCACCCAGCGGGTCCGTTTCCGGGTCGAGCAGCATCATCACGCGGTCACGCTGATAATCGTGCATCAGGAAAAACCACAAAATCGGGATAAAGGCGGCGACCAGCAACACGGCTACGCCAATCAGTTTCCAGCTCATACCCGAGAGGAACAACACAAACAAGCCGGAGGCGGCAATCAGAATCGAGGTGCCGAGATCGGGCTGTGCCGCCACCAGCAGGGTGGGCAGGAAGATCAGAATCAGCGCAATGCCGGTATTTTTCAGCGTTGGCGGACAGACATCGCGGTTAATAAAGCGCGCCACCATCAAAGGCACCGCTATCTTGGCAATCTCAGAGGGCTGAAAACGCACAAAGCCGAGATCGAGCCAGCGTTGAGCGCCTTTACTGATCTGCCCAAAGGCATCCACCGCCACCAGCAGAATGACACAGACAATATAGAGATAGGGCGCCCAGCCTTCATAGACGCGCGGCGGTACCTGCGCCAGCACAATCATGATGACCAGCCCCATCGCGATCTGACCGAGTTTACGCTCCATCATGCCGGGGTCCTGACCACTGGCGCTCCAGATCACCACAGCGCTGTAGGTCAGCAGGCCGAGAATGATCAGCATAAACAGCGGATCGATGTGGATGCGCATCCAGATCGAACGTTTCTGCGGACTATCTTGCATCGACATGTTTATTCACCTTCATAACCGGGCGGCACAGGAGCGGCGTCCGGCAGGACTGTATTGTTATCACCCAACATAATGTGATCCAGAATCTGGCGCATGACGGTGCCGACAGCCGGACCGGCGCCACCGTTTTCCAGGATAATGGTCACGGCGACCCGAGGTTTGTCATAAGGGGCAAACGCGGTCATTAATTTATGGTCGCGTAATCGTTCAGCAATTTTATGGGCGTTATAGGTTTCGTTCTCTTTCAGGCCAAAGACCTGCGCCGTACCGGACTTGGCGGCGATTTTATAGGGCGCATCGGCGAAGCTTTTGTGCGCGGTGCCGTTGGGCCGGTTCGCCACGCCATACATGCCATCTTTGGCAATTTCCCAGTAGCCGGAATGGATATCACCAATCGGGGCTTCAGGCGGCTGGCGATAGGGCACCAGGGTACGGCCTTCGCGGGTGGCGCGCAGCATATGCGGCACTTTGACGACGCCGTCGTTGATCAGAATCATCATCGCTTTGTTCATCTGCAACGGCGTAGCGGTCCAGTAACCCTGTCCGATCCCCACCGGAATAGTATCGCCCTGATACCACGGCTTTTTAAAGCGTCTCTGTTTCCAGTCGCGGGTCGGCATGTTACCGGCGCTCTCCTGCGGTAAATCGATGCCGGTACGGCTGCCGTAACCAAATTTATTCATCCACTCCGACAGACGGTCGATGCCCATGTCATAGGCAACCTGATAGAAGAAGGTATCGGCAGACTCTTCCAGCGCTTTGGTGACGTTCAGACGTCCGTGGCCCCATTTTTTCCAGTCGCGGAAGCGTTTTTCTGAACCGGGAAGCTGCCACCAGCCGGGATCAAACAGGCTGGTATTACGGTTAATCACGCCAGCACTCAGGGCAGAGACCGCCACATAAGGTTTAACCGTCGAAGCCGGTGGATAGGCAGCCTGAATCGCACGGTTATAGAGCGGGCGGTTTTCATCTTCCAGCAGGCCGCGGTAATCCTTACTGGAAATACCGTCGACAAACATGTTGGCGTCATAGCTGGGCGTTGAGACCATGGCGAGAATTTCGCCGGTGCGCGGGTCGCTGACCACGACGGCCGCGCGACTGCCCGCCAGCAGGGTCTCGACATATTGCTGCAGTTTGAGATCGATAGTCAGATAGATATCACGGCCTGCCTGAGGGGACTCCTCATGCAGCTGGCGAATGACCCGGCCACGGTTGTTGACCTCAACCTCTTCAAAGCCGGTTTTGCCGTGCAGCAAATTTTCGTAATAGGCTTCAATGCCCAGCTTACCGATGTCGTGCGTCGCGGCGTAGTTAGGCCATATGCCCTCTTTGTCGAGGCGTGCAACGTCACGATCGTTGATTTTTGAGACGTAGCCGACCACATGCGTCAGTGTGGCACCGTAAGGGTAGTAGCGGCGCTGGTAACCTTTAACTTCCACGCCGGGGAAGCGGTACTGATTGACCGCAAAGCGCGCGACCTGCACGTCATTCAGACCGGTTTTAACCGGGATAGAGGTGAACCGACGCGAGCGTTTACGCTCTTTCTGGAAGTTTTCGAGGTCGTCGTCAGTCAGCTCAAGAATCGGGCGTAAGTTTTCCAGGGTCTGTTGCAGATTATCAACTTTTTCCGGAACCAGTTCTGCCTGATAAATAGTGCGGTTCAGCGCCAGCGGCGTGCCGGTACGATCGTAAATTATGCCGCGGCTGGGGGCCACAGGCACCAGTTTGATACGGTTCTGGTTGGAGCGGGTGCTGTAATCATCAAAGCGAAGGATCTGCAGGTGGTAAAGGTTAACCACCAGTACTGAAGAGAGCAGTAAGATACCGACGAAGGCGATAAAGGCCCGACGGACAAAGAGTTTCTGTTCGGCGCTGTAATCGCGAAAGGCGTTGCTTTGTAATTTCATCCGCTACTTGTCATGTCTGATGTGGGCTGATCGGTCATTCACGATGATAAGGATGATTTGTCGTTATGCTCCAGGCCCGATACAGACTTTCGGCTACCAGCACGCGCACCAGCGGATGGGGCAACGTCAATGCTGACAGTGACCAGCTCTGCTCTGCCGCCGCTTTACAGGCGGGGGCCAGGCCTTCAGGCCCGCCAATCAGCAGGCTGACGTCGCGACCATCCAGCTTCCAGCGTTCAATCTGCTGTGCCAGTTGCGGGGTTTCCCACGGATGACCAGGAATATCCAGCGTGACGATGCGATTGCCTTTGCCGACCGCCGCTAACATCGCTTCACCCTCTTTTTCAAGAATGCGTTTGATATCAGCATTTTTACCGCGTTTACCTGCGGTCACTTCGGTCAGCTCAAGCGGCATATCTTTCGGGAAGCGGCGCAGATATTCCATAAAACCGGTCTGCACCCAGTCAGGCATTTTCGTGCCGACGGCAACAAGTTGCAGTTTCACCGATTAGCCCCAGAGTTTTTCCAGCTCATACAGCTGGCGACTCTCTTCCTGCATCACATGCACGATGACATCACCCAGATCGACCACGACCCAGTCTGCCGCGCTTTTACCTTCAATGCCTAATGGCATCAGGCCGGCTAAACGCGACTCCTGCTCTACGTGTTCTGCGATCGAAGTCACATGACGCGTCGAGGTGCCGGTGCAGATGATCATGAAATCAGTGATGCTGGATTTGCCCTGAACGTCAATGGTGACAATGTCCTGGCCTTTGAGATCATCAATCTTATCAATAACGAACTCTTGGAGTGCTTTACCTTGCAAAAGGTTCCCCTTGGAATCTGGTGGTAACGAGCCGGCTGTAAGCCCGGAGAGTGCAGCCAAAAAATTAAGCGGCGTAGTATAGCATGCCCGGATCAGTCGCGATATAAGCCTTCGCGGTCGATATAATCGATAACCGCAGCGGGCAACAGATCGTCGCAGGGCTGATTCTGGTGGCGACGACGGCGAATTTCAGTGGCCGAAATGTCATAGAGAGGGGTGTCCGCCAGCCAGATATGGCCTGCGGGCTGCTGATGCAGCTGCCAGATATCCTGAGCGAGGTGTTGCTCAAGCCAGCGCTGCATGTCAGGCGAGTCGAACCGGGTCGGATAGCCGGGGCGCTGGCACACCAGCAGATGGCAGAGTGACAGCAGATCCTGCCAGCGATGCCATTTTGACAAGCTCAGCAATGAATCCTGACCAATAATAAATCCCAGCGGCTGCTCTGCACCGCGTTCGGTGCGCCAGGCTTCCAGGGTGGTCACGGTCCAGGACGGCGTGTCGCGTTCCAGCTCGCGGGTATCGATCTCAAACAGCGGCAGGTCGCGGATAGCGCAGCGCAGCATAGCAACCCGCTGAGCAGCGCTGGCTTCCGGTTGCGGACGATGCGGCGGCACATTGTTGGGCAGCAGCGTCACACGCTGCAGGCCGGTCTGTTGCGCCAGCGCTTCGACCGGGCGCAGATGGCCAAAATGAATCGGATCAAAGGTGCCGCCAAACAGTGCGTGTAACTCAGACATGGGCAAAGCTCGTCGGAAAAGCACGACTGCTGAGCAGCAGCGTCAGGGTCTGTAACTGCGGCCACACCGGCTGTCCATAATCCTGCTTCAGGGTGATCTCAATCTGACTCAGCAGATGAATGGTGCGTTGCAGACGCGTGGCATCCAGTCGTTGCAGCGCGTCGGTAAACAGCGCGCGGCGATTCTGCCAGATGCGCTGCTGATCCATCAGCGTACGCAGCGGCTGCGCTGTCTGGTGGCGTTGCAGATGCAGCAGCGTCAGCAGATCACGCTGCAGCGTACGCAGCAGTATCACCACTTCGCTCTCTTCTTTCTCCAGCTGATGCAGAATATGCAGGGCGCGGCGGCTTTTTCCCGCCAGCAGGGCATCCACCCAGTGGAAAGGAGTAAAGTGCGCGGCATCACTGACCGCCTCTTCAACCCGGGGCAGGGTCAGCTTGCCGTCGGGCCACTGCAGCGAGAGCCGCTCCAGCGCCTGCGCCAGCGCCAGCAGATTGCCTTCATAGCAGTAACACAACAGTTGCACGGCCGCGTCATCTACCGATAACTTCAGCGCCTTAGCGCGATTAACGACCCAGCGTGGCAGTTGCGCCTGTTCAGGCGTCTGACAGGGCACCAATACCGCAGATGTGGACAACGCTTTAAACCAGGCGCTGTTTTCCTGCGCTTTGGTCAGCTTCGCCATCCGGCAGATCAGCAGAATATCGGCGTGCAGCAACTGCGACAGCTTAACCAGCTGTTCTGCCATCGCGGCGTTAGGGCCATTATCGGGGAATTGCAGCGTCATGGTCTGACGCTGAGCAAACAGGCTCAGTGACTGGCAACTGACGAACAGGCTCTCCCAGTCAGTCTGTGCATCCAGCGTAAAACTAAAATGTTCTTCGAATCCCTGCGCGGTTGCGGCGACGCGAATCGCATCTGAACTTTCCTGCAGCAGCAGCGGTTCGTTACCGGCTAACAAATAACAGGCGCGCAGCCCCTCACGGAGCTGCGCGCTGAGTTGCTCAGGATAAATCCTGATCATTGCAGGCTGGTAGCAGAGGAAGTGGGCGCTTCCTGTGAACCCTGACCCGGCACCGGAATCACTGACGCCGGTAAGGTCTCTTTGCTGTTGATCTGCGCGGCATGTACCGTCAGCAGTTTACGTACCAGCTGTTCAGCAGCACGCTGACGCATCTCCTGCGTAATCAGATCCTGCTCGGCATCTTTTGCCAGCGCAGCGTTCGGGTTATCGAAGAACGACCGATAAACCGTGGTGCTGATAGGATAGATACCTTTGCCCGGCAGCAGCACCTGCGCGGTGAGGGTCATCACCAGCTGATACTCGGCAGTGGTGCCGCTGATAAAGACCGAAGCCGTGTTACGGCCCGAGGATTCAGGCCCCAGGCGCAGCGTCGGAATATCGGTGCGATTCTGTTTGCTGTCTTCAACAATTTTGACATCGTTGATACGCAGCTGCTGACGCACAGTACGCGCCAGCGGCCCATAAGGATCGCCGGTTGAAACAATCAGGGTTTTCAGTTCGCTGGGCACCTGAGTGGTGCCGCGCGGATGAAAACCACAGCCAGCGGTGATCACCACCGCCAGCATGACAAACAGCCTGATAATCGGATGTCGCACAGTTCCTCCTGAACTTAACCTACGACCAGGTTAAGCAGTTTGCCCGGTACATAAATGACTTTACGGATAGTCACGCCGTCCAGATACTTCGCTACCAGATGCTCCTGCGCAGCGCGTGCCTGAACCTGTTCCTGTGTTGCATCGGCTGGCACGGTGATTTTACCGCGCACTTTACCGTTAACCTGAACCACTACCAGCAGCGAATCTTCAACCATAGCGGCTTCATCCGCAACCGGCCAGCTCGCTTCATCGATAGTGCCTTCGCCACCCAGCGTCTGCCACAGAACATAGCAGGCGTGCGGGGTAAACGGATAGAGCAGACGGACGATGGCCAGCAGCGCTTCCTGCATCAGGGCGCGATCCTGCTCGCTTTCCTGCGGGGCGCGTGCCAGTTTGTTCATCAGCTCCATGATCGCCGCAATGGCGGTGTTGAAAGTCTGACGACGGCCAATATCATCTGCCACTTTGGCGATGGTTTTGTGCAGATCGCGACGCAGCGATTTCTGCTCGTCATTCAGGCTCTCCACATCCAGTGCCACGGTCGCACCTTTCTGTGTGTGCTCGAAGACCAGCTTCCAGACACGTTTCAGGAAGCGGTTCGCCCCTTCAACGCCCGACTCCTGCCACTCCAGCGTCATATCCGCCGGTGAAGCAAACATCATAAACAGACGCACGGTATCCGCGCCGTAACGCTCAACCATCAGCTGTGGGTCGATGCCGTTGTTTTTCGACTTCGACATTTTGCTCATGCCCGCGTAGATCACTTCGCGGCCCTGCGTGTCTGTGGCTTTAACAATGCGGCCTTTCTCATCCCGCTCAACCTCAACGTCAACCGGTGAAACCCAGTTACGCTCGCCGTTGGCACCAAGGTAGTAGAAGGCGTCAGCCAGCACCATGCCCTGGCACAGCAGACGTTTGGCTGGCTCATTGGAGTTCACCAGGCCCGCGTCACGCAGCAGCTTGTGGAAGAAGCGGAAATACATCAGGTGCATGATGGCGTGTTCAATACCGCCCACATACTGATCGACCGGCAGCCAGTAGTTTGCCGCTGCCGGATCCAGCATGCCTTCCTTGTAGCTGGCGCAGGTATAACGCGCGTAGTACCAGGAAGACTCCATGAAGGTGTCAAAGGTGTCGGTTTCACGCAGGGCAGGCTGGCCGTTTACCGTGGTTTTAGCCCACTCCGGATCCGCTTTGATTGGGCTGGTAATGCCATCCATCACCACATCTTCCGGCAGGATCACCGGCAACTGGTCTTCTGGTGCAGGCATGACGGTGCCATCTTCCAGCGTCACCATCGGGATAGGGGCACCCCAGTAGCGCTGACGGGAGACACCCCAGTCGCGCAGGCGGTAGTTCACTTTACGCACGCCCACGCCTTTTGCCGCCAGCGAATCCGCAATGGCGTTAAAACCGGTGGCGTGATCCATGCCGTTAAACTCACCTGAGTTGAACAGCGCACCTTTGTCAGTCATCGCCGCGATGCTGACATCAGGAATGGAACCATCCAGATTCAGGATGACCGGTTTAATCGGCAGATCATATTTAGTGGCAAACTCCCAGTCGCGCTGATCGTGCGCCGGAACCGCCATCACGGCGCCGGTGCCATATTCCATCAGTACGAAGTTGGCAACCCAGACCGGGATAAGCTCGCCGGTCAGCGGATGAACAACAGACAGGCCGGTCGCCATGCCTTTCTTCTCCATGGTCGCCATATCGGCTTCAGCCACTTTGGTATTGCGACATTCAGCGATAAAGTCAGCCAGCGCCGGATTATTGACCGACGCCTGGGTCGCCAGCGGATGGCCTGCGGCAACGGCAACATAGGTTGCGCCGATAAAGGTATCCGGGCGGGTGGTGTAGACGGTGACCTTCTCTTCGCTGTCAGCCACATCGAAGGTGATTTCGACACCTTCAGAGCGGCCAATCCAGTTACGCTGCATGGTTTTGACCTGCTCAGGCCACTCTTCCAGCGTATCCAGGTCGTTCAGCAGCTCTTCCGCATAATCGGTGATTTTGATAAACCACTGCGGGATCTCTTTACGCTCAACTTTGGTGTCGCAGCGCCAGCAGCAGCCGTCGATCACCTGCTCGTTCGCCAGCACCGTCTGATCGTTCGGGCACCAGTTCACGGCAGAGGTCTTTTTATAGACCAGGCCTTTTTCATACAGTTTGGTAAAGAACCACTGTTCCCAGCGATAGTACTCTGGCTGGCAGGTTGCCAGTTCACGACTCCAGTCATAGCCAAAGCCCAGCAGTTTGAGCTGGTTTTTCATGTAGGCGATATTGTCGTAAGTCCACGGGGCCGGAGCGGTGTTGTTTTTCACCGCAGCGCCTTCCGCAGGCAGGCCGAAAGCATCCCAGCCAATCGGCTGTAGTACGTTTTTGCCGAGCATACGCTGATAACGCGCGATTACGTCGCCGATGGTGTAGTTACGAACGTGGCCCATGTGCAGGCGGCCAGAAGGATAGGGCAACATGGAGAGGCAATAGTATTTCTCTTTACCTTCCTGCTCAGTCACTTTAAACGTTTCGTTTTCATCCCAGTGCTGCTGCACACGGGATTCAATTTCTTCCGGGCGGTATTGCTCTTGCATGGCTGCCTGTGGTCCTTTATGAAAAACATTTTTCTGGCTCTAAGATCCGCATAGCATACCCATAAGGCCGCGTATCAACAACACTTCCCACTTTTGCCGGCACGATTTCTGCCGAAAGCGTCAGAGCCTTCACCCTTTTGTAATTCACTGTACAGACGACACGGCAAAAGCAACATTACGACTAAACTTAGTTCAGCGAGGTCTGCATAAAGGAGAACAAAATGAATAAAGTGGCTCAGGAATATCGCGAGTCGTTAGCCGTATTGACCGAACGTCTTCGTCAGGGCGATCGTAACCTTGATGAGCTGATTGCCGGGCGACGAAGCCAGTTGCTGGTGCGCGATGATATGACGGAACAGGAGATTGACCAGGCGCTCAGCTCAGTGCGCCGTGATCTGGGCGAGTTTGCACGCAGCTACACCGATGTGGAAGAACCGCTGGCGGACTCACTGTTTATGCGCATCATCCGCGAGAGCGTCTGGAAAGAGCTGGCGGATATCACCGATAAAAGTCAGCTGGAGTGGCGAGAGGTCTTCCAGGATCTGCATCACCACGGGGTTTATCAGAGCGGGGAAGTGGTGGGGCTGGGCAATCTGGTCTGTGAGAAATGCCAGTTCACCCGGGCAATCTACACGCCTGAAACGCTGTCACGTTGTCCGGAATGCGGCAACGACCAGTTCCAGCGTCAGCCTTTCGAACCCTGATAGTGCGGCGTAGCTAAATGAAGCGGGCCACCCTGGGTGACCCGCCTGTTCGTCAGGTTTAGTGCAGAATTTTTGCGAGGAAATCTTTAGCGCGCTCAGACTGTGGATTATTAAAGAAGTCATCTTTGTTGGTGTCTTCGATAATTTTTCCTTCATCCATAAAGATCACGCGATTGGCCACTTTACGGGCGAAGCCCATCTCATGGGTCACCACCATCATCGTCATCCCTTCCTGTGCCAGTTCAACCATCACATCCAGCACTTCGTTGATCATTTCCGGATCCAGCGCGGAGGTGGGTTCATCAAACAGCATCGCGATAGGGTCCATGCAGAGCGCTCTCGCAATCGCCACACGCTGCTGCTGACCACCTGAAAGCTGGCCGGGAAACTTCTCAGCATGGGCGGATAGACCCACACGCTTCAGCAGCTTCAGCCCTTTATCGCGGGCTGCTGCTTTGTCGCGCTTCAGCACTTTCACCTGCGCCAGAACCAGGTTGTTGATAATGCTCAGATGCGGAAACAGCTCGAAGTGCTGGAACACCATCCCGACCTGGCTGCGAAGCTGCGCAAGATTAGTCTTTTTGTTATTCACCTCGGTGCCGTTCACCGCAATCACGCCCTGCTGAATCGGCTCAAGGCCGTTCACCGTTTTGATCAGCGTTGATTTACCGGAGCCGGACGGGCCGCACACCACCACCACTTCACCGGTTTTGACGTCGGTTGAGCAGTCGGTCAGCACCTGAAAGTGACCATACCACTTAGAAACATTTTTCAGGCTAATCATTTAAACCGTCCTTTTTCTTTTTAGATAGCTGACCAACAGCGATGCGCTCAGGCTGATAACGAAGTAGACCAGACCTGCAAACAGAACCATTTCAACCTGGGTGCCATCACGCTCACCAATGGTGGACGCGGTACGGAAGAAGTCCGCCAGGCTTAAGACATAAACCAGCGAGGTATCCTGGAACAGCACGATACCCTGCGTCAGTAACAGCGGAACCATGGCGCGAAACGCCTGTGGCAGGATGATCAGTCGCATTGCCTGCCACTGCGTCATGCCCAGCGCCAGAGCCGCACTGCCCTGTCCACGCGAGATACTGATGATGCCGGCGCGAATAATTTCAGAGTAGTACGCCGCTTCGAACAGCGAAAAGGCGACCATGGCTGAAATCAGTCGGATATCCGTTTTGGGCGACAGGCCCAGCACCTGCTGCAGAAAACTCGGCACGACCAGATAGAACCACAGCAGCACCATGACCAGCGGCACTGAGCGGAACAGGTTGACGTAAATTTTAGCGAACCAGCTGATAGGCTTAAACGTCGACAGGCGCATCACCGCCAGCAGAGTGCCCCACAGGATGCCGAAGACCACGGCGGTAATCGTGATCTTAAAGGTGATCACTAAGCCATTAAGCAGATAGGGCAGGCTGGGTGTAATCGAACTCCAGTCAAACTCGTACATTACTTGCCTCCCGCATTGCCTGGCAGCCGGACTTTGCGCTCGACCAGACTCATCAACAACATAATCACCAGGTTAATCGCAACGTAGGCCAGCGTAATGGCGGTAAAGGATTCATAGGCGTGGGCAGAATAGTCGAGCAGTTTGCCCGCCTGCGCCGCCATATCGACCAGACCAATGGTGGAGGCGATAGCGGAGTTCTTCACCAGGTTCAGCATTTCCGAGGTCATCGGCGGCACAATCACGCGATACGCATTCGGCAGCAGCACATAGCGATAGGTCTGCGGCAGGGTTAATCCCATCGCCAGACCGGCATTCTTCTGTCCACTCGGCAGTGACTGAATCGCTGCGCGCACCTGCTCGCAGACGCGGGCGGCGGTAAACAGGCCAAGACAGATCATCGAGGAGAGGAAGAACTGAATGTTGGGATCCAGCTCAGACTTAAACCACATGCCAAGCTTTTCGCCCACCAGCTCGGGCGCCACCAGATACCAGAAGAAGAACTGGACGATCAGTGGGATGTTACGAAACAGTTCTACATAGCAGGTGCCAATGGTCGACAGCAGGCGATTAGGCACGGTGCGCAGAATGCCGAAAAATGAACCCACACAGAAGGCGATAATCCAGGCGCAGCAGGAGACGGCAATTGTCACCTGAAAACCGGACCACAGCCAGCCGAGGTAGGTCGTGTTACCGAACGGGGCCTGTTCGAGGAATATGCCCCAGTTCCAATCGATACCCATAACGAGCTCCGGAAAAAAAGGGTAGCTAAGCTACCCTGAAGATTGATGAACGGCGTTTTATTTCCTGACTCAGGGGAACGACCCGTGTCAGTCTGTCTGTCCATGCCGCGGTTTCAGCAATCGAGAGGGCAGCCAGGCCGCCCTTGTTATACCCGTCGTCTTTCAGGCTGCATTTCTGTTGGCTACATTCACTCACCCGAATCACTTACCGGAGTAGGCTCATCGGGAGTCATTTTTCTGCTGCCTCAATGCAATCTGAAATCCATTGGATATTTTGTTGTTAATTCAGTGCTTTATCATTTGGTGTTTTGAACAGCGCTTTCATGTCATCAGAGAGCTCAAAGTTCATGTTCAGGTTCTTTGGTGGAATCGGCTGTTTGAACCAGGTGTCGAACCATTTTTCTGCCTGGCCAGAGGTCTGGGCTTTAGCAATGGTTTCATCCACCAGGGCTTTGAACTGCGGATCATCTTTACGCAGCATGCAGCCATAGGCTTCTTTTGACTGTGGCGTGCCCAGAATTTCCCAGTTGTCCGGCTTTTTGGCTTTGGCGCGTTCGCCTGCCAGCAGGGCATCATCCATCATAAAGGCCACGGCACGACCGGTTTCCAGCGTACGGAAGGAGTCACCGTGATCTTTTGCGCTGATGATGCGCAGATCCAGTTTCTGTTCGTCGTTGAGTTTGTGCAGCAGCACTTCAGAGGTGGTACCTGAGGTCACCACTACGGTTTTGCCTTTCAGGTCAGCGAAATCTTTGATCGGGCCATCTTTCTTCACCAGCAGACGGGTGCCGATAACAAAAATAGTGTCTGAGAAGGCGGCCTGTTTCTGGCGCTCAAGGTTGTTGGTGGTCGAGCCACACTCATAATCGTAGGTGCCGTTTTGCAGCAGCGGAATACGGTTTTGTGAGGTGATCGGGATCATTTTGACCTGCAGATCAGGCTTGTTCAGCTTTGCTTTAATCGCTTCAACGATGGCGTTTGAGTAAGCCTGTGAGTAGCCGACGACTTTTTGCTGGTTGTCATAATAAGAAAAGGGAACTGATGATTCGCGATGCCCGACCACAATGACGCCATTGTCATTGATCTTCTTCAGGGTGCCGCTGAGATCTTCCGCCTGGGCCGCTCCCGCCGCTGCGCTGATCAGCAGAAGAGATAATGCCACTTTGCGTAGTTGCATGTTCCAACTCCTTCGTATGAAAAAGGCACAGGATATAACCTGCGCTGATTATGATGTTGTGTCTGTTTTCTGCTGCGTTTCTGCTCATTCTGCGGTTTAAACGGGCGCAGAAGAGTCATTAACATAGCGGATTGTTAACGCAATGAAACAAAAAAGTTTCTTTTTTGCGAGGTGATACGCACCAAAAAAAGGCAATTTTTTCACCCTGCGCGTTAATGGTGCAGCAGCGTCAATTGTTTTGGTGCAACCCGCCCGGCATCAGCGCCTGCAATCAGCCTGTTTGCGAAAAGCAGTGAAACATTTTGCAATCATCGTGCCAGAAAGAGGTTATGGGTTAGAAAGACAGCAGAGTGTGCGGCTGTGGGGAGTGAAAAAAAACCGGAGAGTCACCATGAAAAAGGCGAAGCACGTGCTTCGCCTTCAGTGAGCACAGGAGGGGAGGTTATCGACGACGGCGCAGGAGTGCTATCACCGCCGCCAGCAGCGTCAGTGACCACACTGGCCAGATGCCAGCCCGCGCATACGGGGTTTCTCCCTGCGTTGGCGTAACCTTGCTGGTCAGCACATCGCGGGGTAAAACTGCGGCAGCATGGCTTCCACATCACCACTGGCATTGACCACCGCCGTCACACCATTATTGGTGCTGCGCAACAGCGGACGTCCCAGTTCCAGCGCACGCATCCTCGCCATCTGGAAGTGCTGCCATGGGCCGATAGAGTGACCAAACCAGGCATCGTTCGAAACGGTCAACAGGAAGTTGGTGTCGGGATGGAAGTTGGCCCGCACCTGTTCACCCAGCACGATCTCATAACAGATGGCGCTGGTCAGGTTATAGCCCGCCACGCTGAGTTGCGGCTGGAGGTAGTTGCCACGACTGAATGCCGACATCGGCAGATCGAAGAACGGGGCCAGCGGACGCAGCAGATCGGCCAGCGGCACAAATTCGCCAAACGGCACCAGGTGATTCTTCTGGTAACGATTGCCGCTGAAGTAGTTGTACGGCGCTTTACCGCCCAGCACGATTACGGTGTTGTAATCGTGATATCGGTTCTGCTCCAGCCGGGAGTCCACAATGCCGGTGATCAGCGAACTGCCGCGCTCACGCAGTTCGTCATCCAGCGAACGCAGGAACGGCTGCTGATTACTCTCCAGATCGGTAATTGCCGATTCAGGCCAGATAATAATCGGCGCTTTGCCCATCAGCGGCTGACTCAGACCGTTGTAAATGCGCAGGGTAGTGAGCAGGCTGCTGCGGATCCCACTTCATCGATTGCGGGATGTTTCCCTGCACCAGCGCCACCTCGACGGCCCGCTGCGGCATCGGCTGAACCCACTGGATGTAGCGCAACGGCCATGGCAATGCCAGCAGCAGCAGCGCTGCTACCAGACTTCTGACGTTGCGCTGTTGCAGGGCATAAGCCAGCAGGCCAGCCACCACCATCAGCAGGAAGGTCAGCGTCTCTACGCCCGCCAGTGGGGCCAGGCCTTTTAACGGGCCATCGATCTGGCTGTAACCAAACTGCAGCCACGGAAAGCCGGTCAGCACCCAGCCGCGCAGGAACTCGGTGATCTGCCACAATGCCGGTGCCGCCAGCGCCAGGCGCCACAGCGTCGTTCGCGGCCAGATGCGATTCAGTACGCCGGCAAACAGCGCCGGGTAGATCGCCAGATAAGCCGCCAGCAGCGCTACGATAAAGACATTGACCGGGCCAGGCATGCCGCCAAAGGTGGCGACACTGACATAAATCCAGTTGATGCCACTGCCGAACAGACCTAAACCCCAGACAAACCCAATGGCGCTGGCCTGCGGGCTGGAGCGGTTAAGAGTCAACAGCTGTAAGCCACACAGCGAGAGCAGTGCAGCGGGCCAGAAATCGTAGGGAGAAAAGGCGAGGGTGCCAAGTGCACCCGTTATTAAAGCCAGCAGCAGGCGAACCCGCTGACGCGGGTAGAGTGAGGCTAAAGCCATAGTTAATTCGTCTTCCAATTGAGGTTGTGGCGAATTTTCCGGAATAGTCACGTGAACCTGGATGATGCGGCGGCTGTCAGCCATCGCCAACCTTGAACTGGTAACCCTCAATCTCGATGCTTTCAACCGCGAGCGGGCAGATGACCGAAGCCCTGCATCACCAGACCACCGATGGTGTCGACTTCATCGTCACTGAACTGGGTGCCAAACACCTCGTTGAAATCTTCAATGGCGGTCAAGTGCACGCACTGTAAAGGTGTGACGGTTGAGCTGACGGATATCACGATCTTCTTCGTCGTCATACTCATCTTCAATTTCACCGACGATCAGCTCCAGGATGTCTTCAATGGTCACCAGACCGAGACACCGCCAAACTCATCAATGACGATCGCCATGTGGTAACGCTGGGAGCGGAACTCTTTCAGCATCCGGTCGACACGCTTACTTTCAGGCACAACCACCGCAGGACGCAGCACTTTCTCAATGCTGAAAGGCTCAGATTCGCTGCTCATAAACGGCAGCAGATCTTTCGCCATCAGAATCCCTTCCACATGATCTTTATCTTCGCTGATCACCGGGAAACGAGAATGGGCGGATTCGATAATGACATCCAGACACTCTTCGAGGCTCTGATTACGTTTCAGGGTGATCATTTGCGAGCGCGGGATCATGATGTCACGCACGCGCTGCTCCGCAATATCCAGTACCCCCTTCGAGCATGTCGCGGGTGTCCTGGTCAATCAGCTCTTTGTTATTCGAGTCGCGGATCAGCTCCAGTAGCTCATCACGGCTTTTTGGTTCACCGTGAAAGAGTTGGTTGATCAACAGGGAGAAAAAATCCCTTTTTACTACTGGGTGCATCGCTGTTTTGAGAATGGTCGTCGCTCATGGCGGTTTTTAAAGATCTCTCTGGTGAGGAATGGGTGCTGTCAGTAACCTGTACTGACAGCAGGATTGACTGAATTCAGGATTCAGGCGTCTTCTTTCTCCGAAATGTACGGATCAGGATACCCAAGAGCAAGCATTATCTCGGTCTCCAGCCCTTCCATCTCGTCCGCTTCGTCGTCTTCAATATGTCGTAACCCAGCAGATGCAGCGTGCCGTGTACCACCATATGTGCCCAGTGGGCTTCAGCGCTTTTACCCTGTTCAGCGGCTTCCTGCTCAAACGACCTGGCGGCAGATGATCAGATCGCCCAGCAGCGGCAGCTCAATGCCCGGCGGTGCTTCAAACGGGAAAGAGAGGACGTTGGTCGGCTTGTCTTTGCCGCGATAAGTCAGATTAAGCTCATGACTCTCCGCTTCATCAACCAGACGCACCGTAACTTCGCTTTCCGGCTGAAAAGGGGTGACAGCCGCTGACAGCCAGCGATGAAACTGGCTTTCATCAGGCAGGTCAGCGGTGTTGTCACAGGCGACCTGCAGGTCGAGAATCACCTCGCTCATTTGCTCTCCTGCGTGGCGCTCTGTGCAGCCAGTGCTTCACGTTTACGCTCTTCGGCCTGTTGGTCACGACGGGTCTGATCGGCCGCTTCCCAGGCTTCATAGGCGGTAACAATGCGGGCAACCACCGGATGGCGCACCACATCTTCGCTGTGGAAGAAGTTGAAGCTGATCTCTTCAACGTCCGCCAGCACCTCAATGGCATGACGCAGGCCTGACTTGACGTGACGCGGCAGGTCAATCTGGGTAACGTCGCCGGTAATCACCGCTTTAGAGTTAAAGCCGATACGCGTCAGGAACATTTTCATCTGCTCGATGGTGGTGTTCTGGCTCTCATCAAGAATGATAAACGCATCGTTCAGGGTACGACCACGCATGTAGGCCAGCGGGGCGACCTCAATGACGTTGCGCTCCATCAGCTTTTCCACCCGCTCGAAGCCGAGCATTTCGAACAGCGCATCGTAGAGCGGACGCAGATAAGGGTCGACTTTCTGGCTCAGATCGCCTGGCAGAAAGCCGAGCTTTTCACCCGCTTCGACGGCAGGGCGGGTCAGCATGATGCGGCGAATTTCCTGACGCTCCAGCGCATCCACTGCCGCGGCTACCGCCAGATAGGTTTTACCGGTACCCGCCGGGCCGACACCAAAGGTGATATCGTGGTCGAGCACATTAGCGATGTACTGGGCCTGGTTTGGGGTGCGCGGCTTGATCACACCGCGTTTGGTCTTGATATTGACCGCTTTACCGTACTCCGGCACGCTCTCAGCGGTTTGCTCCAGTACCCGGCTCTCTTTGATCGCCAGGTGAATCTGATCAGGCTCGATATCCGGGATGTCGCCACGCACAGGCGCGGTATCGACATAGAGGGTTTTCAGAATATCTGCTGCGGCATTCACGCAAAGTGGACGTCCTGACAGCTTAAAAACGTTGTCGCGACGATTGATCTCAATGCCCAGACGACGCTCAAGCTGTTTTACATTATCGTCGAAAGGCCCACACAGGCTCATCAGACGACGGTTATCAGCCGGTTCAAGGGCGATTTCACGAGTTTCGATATTCAAACGAATCCTTTGGGTCACTCAGGGCCAGTTATGGGATGTGTCTGACGCACCGTTAAACTTAACCGGATGCACCATAACGAAATTATTTATGCCGTAACGCCTGGGCGCAAGCTTATGGAGAGATATTTGGGCGACACTTTCAGAAAGCAAGTGGTGCAAAGTGAAATTGGCGGCAACGCGATGCGCGCTGCCGCACAGTAAAGCAGGCATCACGGCTGGAACAGACTCACGCCGATTTCATTTTCTTTACGGGTACGGGCGATCACGGACGCCGGGCTTTCCGCCATGCGCAGCCCCATCTCTTCTTCAGTACGCACCAGTTTGCCGCGCAGCGAGTTGGTGTAGACATCAACAATCTCAACATCCACAAAGCGGCCGATCATTTCAGGCGAGCCTTCGAAATTCACCACGCGGTTATTTTCGGTGCGGCCAGAGACTTCCATCACGTTCTTGCGGGAGATGCCTTCCACCAGAATACGCTGCACTGTGCCTACCATGCGGCGACTGATCGCCTGCGCCTGCTGGTTAATGCGGTCCTGCAGGATCCACAGACGCTGCTTTTTCTCCTCTTCGCTGACATCATCCGGCAGGTCAGCGGCGGGCGTGCCGGGACGGGCAGAGTAGATAAAGCTGAAGCTGACGTCGAAATTGATCTCGGCGATAAGCTTCATGGTCTGCTCGAAATCCTGCTGAGTTTCGCCGGGGAAACCAATGATGAAGTCAGAGCTGATCTCAATATCCGGGCGCGCCGCGCGCAGCTTGCGGATAATCGACTTATACTCCAGCGCGGTATGAGCACGCTTCATCAGCGTCAGAATACGGTCTGATCCACTCTGAACCGGCAGGTGCAGGAAGCTCACCAGTTCCGGCGTATCGCGGTAGACCTCGATGATGTCATCGGTGAACTCAATCGGGTGGCTGGTGGTGAAGCGAATGCGGTCGATACCGTCGATGGCGGCGACCAGGCGCAGCAGCTCAGCGAAGGTACAGATTTCACCATCAAAGGTGGCACCACGATAGGCGTTAACGTTCTGGCCAAGCAGGTTAACTTCACGCACGCCCTGCGCCGCCAGCTGAGCGATCTCCAGCAGAATGTCATCGCTGGGACGGCTCACTTCCTCGCCACGGGTGTAAGGCACCACGCAGAAAGTACAATATTTGTTGCAGCCTTCCATGATGGAGACAAAGGCAGTCGGGCCGTCTGCGCGCGGTTCCGGCAGGCGATCAAATTTCTCGATTTCCGGGAAGCTGATGTCGACCACCGGGCTTTTGGTGCCGCGCACAGTGTTGATCATCTCCGGCAGGCGGTGCAGTGTCTGCGGACCAAAAACGATATCCACGCAGGGCGCACGCTGGCGGATATGATCCCCTTCCTGCGACGCCACGCAGCCGCCCACGCCGATAATCACATCCGGGTTGCGCTCTTTGAGTTTTCTCCAGCGTCCCAGCAGGTGGAATACCTTCTCCTGCGCTTTCTCACGAATAGAACAGGTGTTAAGCAGCAGAATATCCGCCTCTTCAGGAACCTCGGTCAGCGTATAGCCGTGCGTACTGTTCAGCAGATCAGACATCTTGGATGAATCATACTCATTCATCTGACATCCCCAGGTTTTGATATGCAGTTTTTTTGTCATCGCGCTAACCATTGATTCAGTGCAGTGAAGTGCGGGGCGCGTATTGTAATGCTTTGATGCTGTTGTGACCAGCCTCAGGGCTTTTCTGCCAGCAATCCGGTTTTCCGGTACACTTTGCTTTATTCAGACCCGTGTTGCGCAGGCTGGCGGGAATAAGAGAGGGACATAAGCAATGCAGGATAATCAGTTTGATGTAGTGATTGTTGGCGGTGGCATGGTCGGTGCGGCGCTGGCCTGTGGACTGACGCAGCAACATTTTCGCGTTGCGGTCATTGAGCGTGCCGAACCCGCGCCTTTTGATGCCGACAGCGATCCCGATCTGCGAATTTCGGCGATTGGCTCATCCTCGGTGGGGTTGCTGAAGCAGCTCAACGTCTGGCCTCGGGTAGAGGCGATGCGCAGCGCGCCCTATCGCAGGCTGGAAACCTGGGAGTGGCAGACGGCGCAGGTGAGTTTTGATGCGGCCTCGCTGGGGCTGCCCGAGCTGGGCTTTATGGTCGAGAACAGCGTGCTTCAGCGGGCGTTATGGGAGGAGATGCAGTCGCTGGGCGTGACCTGCTATTGCCCGGCCACACTGGAGAACCTGCAGCCAGAAAATGGCGGCTGGCGCATCGACCTCAACGACGGCGTTGCCTTACACGCCCGCCTGGTGGTTGGGGCTGATGGCGCGAACTCTCAGGTGCGACAGATGGCCGGGATCGGTATTCATGGCTGGAGCTATGCGCAATCCTGTTTACTGATCAGCGTGACCTGCGAACATCCGGCAGGCGATGCGACCTGGCAGCACTTTACGCCTCAGGGACCGCGCGCCTTCTTGCCGCTGTATGGCAACCGGGCCTCGCTGGTCTGGTATGACGCGCCTGCAAGAGTCCGGCAGCTACAGGCGATGCCGATGGCCCAGCTGGAAAAAGAGATAGCCAGCCATTTCCCGGCGCGGCTGGGACGTTTTAAAGCCCACGCGGCGGGCGGCTTCCCGCTGGTGCGGCGTCACGCTTCACGGTATGTCCTGCCAGGACTGGCGCTGGTCGGTGATGCCGCGCATACCATTAATCCGCTGGCCGGGCAGGGCGTGAATCTGGGCTATCGCGATATTGATGCGTTGATTAATGTGCTGGTCAGCGCACGCGGTGCGGCGGAGGATTGGGCATCCGAGCGCGTATTGCAGCGCTATCACCGGCAACGTCGTAAAGACAATATGCTGATGCAGGGCGGCATGGATCTGTTCTATTTTGCCTTCAGCAATCAGCTGGCACCGCTGCGGTTTGCACGTAATCTCGGATTGATTGCCGCCGAACATTCCGGAGTACTGAAGCGGCAGGTATTGCGCTACGCACTGGGGTTATAGCAGATTGCGCATGTCGGCTCGCCGCACGGCGGGCCTGCAATCAGGAAGGGGAAAGACAAAAACAACAAAGCCCGCAAAAGCGGGCCAGGTTGTGCAATTTGGCTGGGGTGCAGGGATTCGAACCCCGGAATGCTGGTATCAGAAACCAGTGCCTTACCGCTTGGCGACACCCCAATAATGGTGTTTTTCAAATTGTCTTTTGTATGGCTGGGGTGCAGGGATTCGAACCCCGGAATGCTGGTATCAGAAACCAGTGCCTTACCGCTTGGCGACACCCCAATTATATGGTGGCTACGACGGGAATCGAACCTGTGACCCCAGCATTATGAGTGCTGTGCTCTAACCAGCTGAGCTACGTAGCCAAATTGTACTGCATTTCAATGATGGCTGGGATACCTGGATTCGAACCAGGGAATGCCGGTATCAAAAACCGGTGCCTTACCGCTTGGCGATATCCCATTCGTCCGTTCTCAGCCTCGAGAATCATCGAAATTGGCTGGGATACCTGGATTCGAACCAGGGAATGCCGGTATCAAAAACCGGTGCCTTACCGCTTGGCGATATCCCATCCACGCTGCCGAATAATGAAATGGTGCGGGAGGCGAGACTTGAACTCGCACACCTTGCGGCGCCAGAACCTAAATCTGGTGCGTCTACCAATTTCGCCACTCCCGCAAAAAAAGATGGTGGCTACGACGGGAATCGAACCTGTGACCCCAGCATTATGAGTGCTGTGCTCTAACCAGCTGAGCTACGTAGCCATCTTTTTTTCGCGTTACCTTCATCGGCGTTGCGGGGCGCATTATGCGGAGTTGACCAGACAGCGTCAACAATTTTTTTACCGTTTTTTGCCAGATAATCGCTGTTTGACTGGCTTATAACCAGCCTGGGTGTTTATTCGGCAATTTTTCAGTGAATACAACGCTAATCGTAAAAAAATGGGCCGCAGCGGGCCCATTCTGGTTGCTTTCAGCCGGCTTATTTATAGGCTGACTGATGCACACCCACGGCACGACCAGAGGGATCGTCCATGTTTTTAAACGCTTCATCCCATTCAATCGCTTTGGCTGAAGAACAGGCGACCGATGGACCGCCGGGCACACACTCTGCCGCGCTCGCCAGCGGGAACAGCTCTTCAAAGATCTCACGATAGAGATAGGCTTCTTTCGAACCCGGCGTGTTGAACGGGAAGCGGAAGTGAGCGGTAGCCAGCTGCTGATCGCTGATTTGCTTCGCAGCCACTTCTTTCAGTGAGTCGATCCAGCTGTAACCCACGCCATCCGAGAACTGCTCTTTCTGACGCCACGCCACGCTCTCCGGCAGGTAAGAGGAGAAACATTCACGCAGAATGTGCTTCTCCATTTTACCGTTGCTGCCACACATTTTATCGGCCGGGTTGATTCGCATCGCCACATCCAGGAATTTTTTATCCAGGAACGGTACGCGGGCTTCAACGCCCCAGGCGGACATCGCTTTGTTGGCACGGGCGCAGTCGAACATATGCAGCGCCTGCAGTTTACGTACGTTTTCTTCGTGGAACTCTTTGGCGTTTGGCGCTTTATGGAAATAGAGATAGCCGCCGAAGACTTCATCTGCGCCTTCGCCCGACAGCACCATCTTAATGCCCATCGCTTTAATTTTACGTGACATTAAGTACATTGGCGTAGAGGCACGAATGGTGGTGACGTCATAGGTTTCTATGTGATAAATCACATCGCGAATGGCATCCAGACCTTCCTGCACGGTGAAATGAATTTCATGGTGTACGGTGCCCAGATGCTCCGCCACAGATTTCGCCGCTTTTAAGTCGGGTGAACCTTCCAGCCCTACCGCGAAGGAGTGCAGCTGTGGCCACCAAGCATCACTTTTATCCTGATCTTCAACCCGCTTCGCCGCGTAACGCTTGGTCACGGCTGAAATGATGGAAGAGTCCAGACCGCCTGACAGCAGCACGCCGTAAGGCACATCTGACATCAGGTGGCTTTTCACGGACTCTTCCAGCGCATGTTTCAGGCCAGCGGCGTCGGTGGTGTTGTGCTCAACGTTTTTATATTCCATCCAGTCACGCTGCCAGTAACGACGGATCTCGCCATCGGTGCTGGAGAGGTAGCTTCCCGGCGGGAACTCTTTGATTGTACGGCAGGCAGGCACCAGCGCTTTCATTTCTGAAGCAACAAACAGGTTGCCATGCTCATCGTTACCCATATAGAGCGGGATGATGCCGATGTGGTCGCGACCAATCAGGTACGTTTTTTTAACGGTGTCATAGAGGATAAAGGCGAACATGCCTTCCAGCTCATCGAGGAAATCGACACCTTTCTCCTGATAGAGCGCCAGAATCACTTCACAGTCAGAACCGGTCTGAAACGCGTAGCGATCGCTGAGTTCAGCGCGCAGTGCCTGGTGGTTATAAATTTCGCCATTAACTGCCAGTACGTGGGTGTGATCGGCGTTGTACAGCGGCTGTGCGCCATTGTTAACGTCAACAATTGAGAGACGTTCATGCGCCAGAATAGCATGGTCATCGGCGTAGACGCCTGACCAGTCCGGGCCGCGATGACGCATTAAGCGTGAACATTCCAGCGCTTTTTTGCGCAGCTCAACAGGATCGGTTTTCAGATCCAGCACACCAAAAATTGAACACATAACTGACTCCTGAGCTCACCTTACGGCGATGTTATCTTTTGCGTTTGTCCGGCAGCCTGATGCTGCGTGATACATAAGAAAATGCGCTATTTGGTGCATTCAATGCAAGAGGAATCGTGATTTACTGATAAAAAGATTGCTTGCATGGCAATAAAATTGAATAAACGATAATTTTAAGGCCGATTCATTGATGAATCAGCAATAAAATGGCTTTTTCGAGCAGAAATCAGACAGTAAAAGTGGGAGATATAGCGCAAAAAGGGGGGACGCATCACAGATTAGCCGGATGCGTCATAAGAGAAATGAATCAGAACAGGTCAATATCGGCCACAGATGGGTAGATCCAGTCCGGACGGAACGGCATGGCATCGATATCACTCAGCGTCGAGACGCCGGAGAGCACCAGCACCGTCTCCAGACCCGCCTGAAAACCGGCCAGAATATCTGTTCGCAGATTGTCACCGACAATCACGGTCTCTTCCGAGTGGGCCTGCATTTTGTTCAGCGCGGCGCGCATAATGTAGGGGCTGGGCTTGCCGACAACAAATGGGCGACGGCCTGATATCTTCTCAATACCCGCACAGAGTGCACCACAGGCAGGAATAAAACCGCGCGCATGGGTATCCGGATTGGTGGCAATAAAGCGAGCGCCATTAGCCACGAAGAAGGCCGCTTTATGCATCATGTCCCAGTTAAACGAGCGCGTCTCTCCGACAATGACAAAATCGGGATTCACATCGGTAATGGTAAAGCCCGCTTTGTAGAGTTCATGAATCAGTGCGCCCTCACCAATCACATACGCCTTTTTGCCCTCCTGACGGCGCAGGAA
>CATOTO010000189.1:0-47068 GCA_951812925.1 Calliopum simillimum | reverse complement strand
GCAATGAAGAACGCCGTAACGGCCGTCAGCAGAGCCGTAACCGCAACGGCCGTCGCGACGAAGAACGCAAACCACGTGAAGAACGTGCCCCGCGCGAAGAACGCGCGCCACGTGAAGAGCGTGCTCCGCGCGAAGCCCGTGAGGACACCCCGACCGTAGCCCGTGAAGAGCGTGCCCCCCCGCGAAGAGCGCGCACCTCGTACCGCACGCGCACCGCGCGAAGATCGCAAGCCGCGTGGCGAGCGTGAAGAGCGTGTACGTGAACTGCGCGAGCCACTGGACGCCTCGCCAGCCGTTGCAGCCGTCGCTGCCGCCAGCACCGAAGAGCGCCCGGCTCGCCAGCCGCGTGAAGAACGCGCCCCACGTGAAGAGCGCCAACCGCGCCAGCCGCGTGAAGAGCGTCAGCCACGTGCCGAGCACGCTGAAGCCAGCAGTGAAGAAGAAGTGCTGACCGGCGAAGAGCAACTGCAGGAAGATGGCCAGGACAACGCCGAAGGCGATCGTCCACGTCGCCGCTCCCGTGGCCAGCGTCGTCGCAGCAACCGCCGTGAGCGTCAGCGTGATGCCAACGGCAATGTGATCGAAGGCTCGGAAGAGACCGGCGAAAACACCGAAAGCGCCAATAACGAAGCGACAGGCAACGAACTGGCCGCAGGCCTGGCCGTTACCGCTGCCGTGGCCAGTTCGGTCATCAGTGCACCGGCTGAAGCCCAGGCTCACGAGCAGGCTGAACGTGCCACCGCTGCTGTTGAAGAGACTCCTGCTGCAGAGGCGCCTGTCGCCGAAACCGCCGTGGTTGAAGCGCCAGTCGTCGAAGCGACCACCCCGATCGAAACCCCCGCGGTTCCGGAAGTGGAAGTTGCACTGGAGCGCGACGCCCAGCCGCAGACCGAAGTGGTTGCCGTAGAGCCTGCGCCAGTGGTCGAACCTCAGCCCCTGGTTGAAGCGGCGGTTGAGACGCCGACTGTCGAAGTACCGGTTTTCGAAGAAGCGGCCCCGGCAGTGCGTGAAGTTCGTGAAGTTCGTGAAGTTCGTGAAGTTCGTGAAGAACAGACCGCCTTCCAGTGGACTGCCGAACCGGCCGCTGTGGTTGAAGCGCCAGCCCCGGTAGTGGAAGAAGCGCCAGCCCCGGTTGCCGAGGTCGTCGCTGCTGAACCTGCTCCGGTGGTTGAACCAACCCCGGTCATCGAGCCTGCGCCAGTGGTTGAAGCGCCGGTGGAAGCTGAAGTGGCAGCCCCTGCGGTTGAAGCTGCTCCTGCCAGCGCCCTGACTGAAAACGGCCGTGCGCCGAACGACCCACGTGAAGTGCGTCGCCGCCGCAAGGAAGCCGAGGCAGCCGCCGCTGCCCAGGCTTCAAAGGCAATGGAAGAAGAGCACGAGCCTAAACCTCTCGTCTGATTCCATCAGCCACTGAAAAGCCCCGCCTGAGTGATCAGGCGGGGCTTTTTTTGTCTGTCCAAAAGCCTTAACCAGCAGACGCTTATCAACTACAAAAAAGGTCGAAATTTCAGGCAGCCACATCCCTGTGGTGAGCAGGCTTGCGCTAATGCCGTTCAGTTAAGCGCAGATTCCCTGTGGCGAGCAGGCTTGTCCTGCGTTGGGCTGCGCAGCAACCCCAAAACCAGGCACTGGGCCGTATCAGGTACACCGCGTTTTGCTGGAGTGGGGGCGCTTCGCACCCCAACGCGGGGCAAGCCCGCTCGCCACAATAAGCCCACACATTTTGCTTAACTGAACGGAGGCTCCCCAGTTTGCTGCGCGCCAGCGCTACGTCGAAGAGGTAATGGAGCCTCCCTCGTTTTAGTCTGCGTTGAAACTCAGCCCTTGCGGCACATCCACATCCCAGAGTACGCCGGCATCATTCACTGGCACTTGCTTCACAACAGCCCGAGCAAATAAAGGCTTTGCGCCGCGATCCCCCGTCAGCGCCATTAACGAAGGGCCAAATGCGCGACCGAATGCAACCGGATGCCCACGCTGCCCAGCGTGCACCGGCACATTGATACTTTCCAGATCAGCGATTATACGCTCAATCGTCACGGACTGGACAAACGGCATATCCCCCAGCACCACCAGCCAGCCATCGGCAGACGCACTGCCGGCAACCGCCGCCGCGATGCTGTCGCCCATACCCGCCGATTGCAGCAGCAAAACCTCGCAGCCATACGCCTTGGCCAATCGGATAACCTCTGTACGTTCCGGCGACGTCACCAACAGCCGCGAGACGACACGCTCAGGCAAGTTCAGCAAAACATGTTCGATCACCGGCCGCGTTATGCCGTCCCGGCCGATACATCGGGCCAGCAATTTATCCTGACCCGTTTCGGCGAGGAAGCGACTGCCCTGCCCCGCTGCCAGCACAATCGCGGTCAGCGTCACTCAGTCACCGCCGCCAGCGGTTTCTTCTGCATCGGGGCCACGCCATTTTTGATCGCGACGATTTCCGCCATCAGCGACAGCGCAATTTCCGCCGGGGTGTGACTGCCGATGTGCAAGCCGACCGGCCCATGCAAACGCGCAATGGCATCATTCGACAGGCCCAGCTCCGCGAGGTTTTCCCGGCGTTTCTGGCTGTTGACCCGCGAGCCCAGCGCGCCGATATAGAACGCACTGGAATTCAAGGCAGTCAGCAAGGCCATGTCGTCCAAGCGAGGGTCATGGGTCAGGCAGACGATCGCCGTGCGTTCGTCGGTCTGGATATTGAGCACCGCTTCGTCCGGCATGCCCGGCACAAAGCGACCGTGCTGCTCTTCCCAGCCGTAGACAAATTCCTCGCGCGGGTCGCAGATCAGCACTTCGAAATCCAGCAGCCGCGCCATCTCCGCCACGTACCGCGACAGCTGCCCGGCACCGATCAGCAACAGCCGCCAGCGCGGACCGTAGATGGCCCGCAGACGCTGGTCGTCAACGCTCACCACATCGCTCTTGCTGGCGTCGCTGAGCGTCACCTCACCCGTGGCCAGGTTCAGCTCGCGGGCAACGATCTGGTGATCCTCACAACGCGCCAATAGCTGCGCGACCCACGCCCACTCGACCACTCGCTCCTCGGTGAGGCGCAGGGTGCCGCCGCATGGCAGGCCAAAGCGCGCCGCCTCGTCGCGGGTAACGCCATAGGTCACCATCTGCACCGGCGGGCCGTCATCGGCCAGGCGGCCATCCTGCAGGCGCGCGATCAGGTCATCTTCGATGCAACCGCCAGACACCGAACCTATCACCACGCCATCGCCACGCAGGGCCAGCATCGCCCCGGGTGGACGCGGCGCGCTGCCCCATGTCTGCACCACGCTGTACAGCACCACGCGATGCCCGGCCTGGCGCCACGCCAATACGCTACGCAGGACGTTCAGATCCACACTGTCCATCTATCCTCCTGTGAGCGTTTGTTGATGAGGTATCGATTGACTCTAAAGCAAAAAATTCCAAAAGGGAGCGTGCACAAACGCAAACGCCCCGAACAGGTCGGGGCGTTTGCGGGTTGATTGGTGTCAGTTCACGCCATCAGCGGTTTACTTGACCACTGGAGTCGGGCCTTCGGCCACGCCCAGATCGTCGACTTCGCGGGTTTCCGAGATACCGGTGCCGCCGGACGCCAGCTCGCTTTGCAGCTTGTCAGTGTCCAATTCCTTGACCCACTTGGCCACAACGATGGTGGCAACGGCGTTACCCACCAGGTTGGTCAGCGCGCGGGCTTCGGACATGAAGCGGTCGATACCCAGGATCAGCGCCAGGCCGGCAACCGGCAGGTGGCCGACGGCCGACAGGGTTGCAGCCAGTACGATGAAGCCCGACCCGGTCACGCCTGCAGCGCCTTTGGAGGACAGCAGCAGCACCAGCAGCAGGGTGATCTGGTGGGTGATGTCCATGTGAGTGTCAGTCGCCTGGGCGATGAACACGGCAGCCATGGTCAGGTAAATGGATGTACCGTCGAGGTTGAACGAGTAGCCAGTCGGGATAACCAGACCTACCACGGATTTCTTCGCGCCCAGACGCTCCATCTTGATCAGCATGCGTGGCAGGGCGGACTCGGAAGAGGACGTACCCAGCACGATCAGCAGTTCTTCACGGATGTAGCGGATCAGCTTGAGTACGCTGAAACCGTGGGCGCGGCAGATACCACCCAGCACCACCAGCACGAACAGCAGGCAGGTGATGTAGAAGCAGATCATCAACTGGCCCAGTTGCACCAGCGAACCCACGCCGTAGGCACCGATGGTGAACGCCATGGCGCCCAGGGCACCGAGCGGCGCGAGCTTCATGATCATGTTGATGATATTGAACATCACATGGGCGAAGCGATCGATGAAGTCCAGCACCGGCTTGCCATAGGCACCCAGGCGATGCAGGGCGAAACCGAAGATCACCGAGAACATCAGCACTTGCAGGATATCGCCGTTGGCGAACGCGCCGACGATGGTGTTCGGGATCACATTGAGAATAAAGCCGACGATGCTCTGGTCTTTACCGGCGGTGACGTAAGCGGCGACTTTGGACGCATCCAGGGTCGCGACGTCGATGTGCATGCCGGCGCCCGGTTGCACGACGTTCACCACGATCAGGCCGATCAGCAGGGCGATGGTGGAAACGACTTCGAAGTACAGCAGCGCGTAGCCACCGGTTTTGCCCACCGATTTCATGCTTTGCATGCCAGCGATGCCGCTGACAACGGTGCAGAAGATGATCGGGGCAATGACCATTTTGATCAGCTTGATAAAGCCGTCACCCAGTGGCTTGAGGGCCACGCCGGTCTGCGGGTAGAAGTGGCCGAGCAAAATACCGATAACGATTGCGACGATCACCTGGAAATACAGGGATTTGTAGATTGGCTGACGAGTCGTCATTGCAAAGTTCCTCAATCGTCCCGTGTGGCAAATATCCGCCATTGCCCACGACACTTGAATTGCGAACCCTCCTGCACTGGAGGGATTTGTTGTTTGCGAGGTGTGTACGACACGCCTGCGCTACGATCCTGATAGCAAACCCCGTGCCACTTTGCGCAAACGTCCGTAAGGCCTTTGGACATCAGGCATCAAGACGGACAGACATGGTTCTCCGGGGCGGACAATGTGGCGGATTTCCGCCGGACAGCCCTCTATCATCCTACAATTTGGCGGATATCCGCCTTGTCGAGAATGATGGGGGAGATGTGGCGCGTTGGAGGACGCCATCGCAGGCAAGCCAGCTCCCACATTTGAATGTATTCACCAATCAAACTGTGGGAGCTGGCTTGCCTGCGATAGAGCCAGTGTAGCCAATGAAGATCAAACAGCCGGAAAATGAATCTTGAACGCCGCGCCACCCAATGGCGAATCGCCCAGAGTCAAGCGTGCGCCATAGCTTTCAATGATGTCCTTGACCACCGCCAGGCCAATCCCCTGCCCCGGGTGCTGCCGGTCCAGCCGTTCGCCCCGCTGCAGAATCCTCGCGCGCTGGTCGGGGGGCACACCAGGGCCGTCGTCCTCGATGCACAGCTCGGCGCCTTCGAGGCTTTCCAGCAGGCTGATACGCACCTCCCTCACACACAGGCGGTAGGCGTTTTCCAGCAGGTTGCCGAGCAATTCGAGCAAGGCGCCCTTCTCGATCGGCACATAGCACTCATCCGGCAAGTTGAAGGACACGGCCACGCGCTTGTCGCGGTACACCTTGTCCAGCGTGTCGCACAGGCTTTGCAGCACAGGCTCAAGCCTTACCTGGTGGCGCACCAGACCGCTTTTGCGCAGGCTGGCGCGCTGCAACTGGTAGCCGATCTGCTGGCTCATGCGCTCGATCTGCGATTGCAGCACCCAGGCCTGATCGCGGTCTGCGGGGCGCTGCGCCATGTCCTCGCTCACGCCCTGCAACACCGCCAACGGGGTTTTCAGGCTGTGGGCCAGATCGTCGAGGGAGTCGCGGTAGCGTGCGCGTTGCTCGCGCTCACCGTGCAGCAGGCGGTTGAGAGAGCCGGTCAGGCGCAGCAATTCACGCGGGTGTTGCTCGCTGAGGCTTTCGCGGGTGCCGCCCTCGATCTGGTCGAGTTCCTGGCTCAGCCGCCGCAGGGCTTGCAGGCCCCAGGTCAGGCCCAGCCATAACAGGGTCAGCAGCACCAGCAACGCGGCGCCAAAGCCCAGATAGAGGTTTTCGCGCAGGCCTTCGAGGGTCAGCAGGTATTCGCGCACCGGTTGCAGGGCGACGATACTGAACGCGGCACTCTTGCCGCCGAGCAGCTTGACCTCCACGTCGTACACGAAGAATTCCTGGCCATTGGCCTCGCGAATCCGCGCGAATTCATTGCCGCGCCCGTCATAGCGCGGCTTGTAGTTGATGTTTTCTTCCTGGGTCGCCCGCGAGCGCCACACCAGATGGCCTTCGCGGTCGTAGATATAGCCGAGCAGCCGGCTGTCGGTGAGGTTGAAGCGCTCGTCCGGCAACTGCGCTGGCATCAGCAGGCGGTTGTTTTCAACCCGCGCCGCCGAGATCAAAGTGGTGACGTCCGAGGCCAGGCGCTGCTCGATGGAATCCTGCAACGCCAGACTGAACGCACCCTGCATGGCCGGCAGCAAGCCCAGCATGAACAGCACGGCCAGGGTAGCGGCCGCCAGCATCAGGCGCACACGAAGCGAGCGAATCAAAGGCAGCGCTCATTGAACAGGTAGCCCAGGCCACGCACGGTGTCGATCGGCTTGAACCCGGCCGGGCCTTCCAGCTTGCGGCGCAGGCGTCCGACCAGCACTTCGATGACGTTCGGATCGCGCTCGTCGTCGTCAGGGTAGAGTTGTTCCATCAAGCGGTCCTTGGCGACCACCTGCTGATGGTGACGCATCAGGTACTCGAGGATCCGGTATTCGTAGGCGGTCAGCGCCAGCGGTTGCTCGTCGAGCGAGGCTTGCTTGCGATTGAGGTCGAGCAGCAAGGGGCCGGCAACGATGGTCGACTGGGTGAACCCGCTGGAGCGGCGCAGCAAGGCGTTCATGCGCGCTTCCAGCTCTTCGAACTGGAACGGCTTGACCACATAGTCGTCGGCGCCGGAGGCCAGGCCTTCAACCTTGTCCTGCCAGTTGCCGCGGGCGGTGAGGATCAGAATCGGGAATGTCTTGGCGTCGCTGCGCAGCTTGCGGATCAAGTCCAGACCGCCCATGCCGGGCAGGCCCAGGTCGATGATGGCAAGGTCGTGATTGAACTGCCCGGTCTGATACAGGGCCTCTTCGGCATTGGCCACGGCTTCGACCACGTGCCCGCTGTCGGTCAGGCGGGTCAACAGGTGATGGCGCAGCAGCGCCTCATCTTCCACCACCAGCAATTTCATAAAGCTCTCCAAGGCAATTCAACTGTCCGACAGAGGGATATCATAGCGGCCCTGCAAGGGTTGCTGGCGTATTTTAATCCCGTTGCACTGGCCACTGAGGCGCTAACCCGCCTGCACAGCCCAGCACCCGACGGCTGGTCCCATGCAGACTACGCACGCGCCCCTGAACTCCCCCTGAACAAGCTCTGAACCTGGCCTGAACCACCGCGGACTATCCACTGGCGCGCCAACTCGGCAGAATACCGCGCATGACGCCCCTACCCACCTGTTGCACCCCATTCGATAGCCACTGGCCGCTGCCCGCCCCCTTGCCCGGCACAGTGTTCTTCAGCACCCGTTTTGACCCGGCGCGGTTGGACAACGGCGATTTTCAGCGCTGCGCAGTGCCGCCCCCGGCGAGCATCCAGCGCTCGGTAGCCAAGCGCCAGGCAGAGTTCCTGGCCGGTCGCGTGTGTGCCCGCGCCGCCCTGCAACGCCTTGATAACCTGGACTGCACCCCGGCGATTGGCGAAGACCGCGCGCCGGTGTGGCCTGCGCATATCAGTGGCTCCATCACCCATAGCACCGGGCATGCGGCAGCGATTGTCGGCCACAAGGCGCAGTGGCGCGGGTTGGGGATGGATGTGGAGAACATGCTCACGCTGGAGCGGGCGGAGCGTCTGGCCGGGGAGATTCTGACGGCCGATGAGTTGCAGCGTATGGCGCTGGTGCCACAGGAGCAGATTGCTCAACTGGTGACCCTGACGTTTTCGGCGAAAGAAAGCCTGTTCAAGGCCTTGTATCCGATTGTGCAAAAGCGCTTCTATTTTGAGCATGCCGAGGTGTTGGCGTGGTCGGACACAGGTCACGTGCGGCTGCGGTTGCTGACGGACCTTTCCAGCGAGTGGTGTGCTGGCAAGGAGCTGGAGGGGCAGTTTGCGGTGAGCGATGGACAATTGTTGAGCCTGGTGGCAATCAGCGGCTGATACACCGCTATCAGGGTCTACCTTGCTCCCTCGGCCAACTGAGGCTGAAGCACGCCCCGCCCAGGTTATGGCTTTTGCCGATCAACGCCCGTCCGCCATGCCAGTAAATAATCCGCCGCACGATCGACAGGCCCAGGCCGTGCCCGCCGGAAGCACGTGTACGGCTGTCGTCCAGGCGCAGGAACGGCGTGAAGATGCGCTCCCAGGCGCTTTGCGGTATGCCCGGCCCGTCGTCCTCAACATCGATACGGCAATGCGCCTCGCCCACTTGATAGCTGATCAGCACGTGCGCCTGTGCGTGGCGCATGGCATTGCTCACCAGGTTTTGCAGGGCCCGGTGCAGGTAGCGCGGTTCGGCGTCGACCCAGGCGTCGCCCCCTTGTGCTGATGACAGGCAGTCACCTCGACTGACGATGACTTCGCGGCGCAGTGGCGATAACTCGCCGATCACCTGGTCGAGCAGTGCATCGAGGTCGACCCGTTGAAAATCCAGCGCCGGTGCGCCCTGCTCCAAGCGCGCGTAGGTGAGCATTTCGTCGACCAGGCCATCGAGGTCCTGGATATCGCCGTCCATGCCGTCCAGGTATTTGCGCCGCGCCTCGGGCGTGGCCGCGTCGCCGAGCATCTCCAGGCCAAAACGCAGGCGCGCCACCGGCGTGCGCAACTCGTGGGACACCGCGCGCACCAATTCGCGCTGGATCGCGAGCAATTGCTGAAGGTGCTCGGCCATGCCATTAAAGGCAGCGGCCAGGCGCCCCACCGAATCGGCGCCGCGAGCGGGTACACGCACCTGCAGATCACCCTCGGCGATACGCGTGGCCGCCGCTTCCAGGCCTTTGAGGCGCCGCTCCAGCTGGCGCACCAGGAAATAGACGATCAAGCCGATCAGGGTCAGGCCTGCCAGCGCAATCAGAATCAGCCATTGCACCGGATACGGATTCATTTGATACAACGGACCGATTTCCAGCACCCAGGGTGTGCCAGCCATGCCGGCAAACACGCGGATTGCGTCACCGCCCTTGCCCAGCGCCATCACCGTATCGCCCTCCGATACGCGGCGACGCTGATCGTTGTCCATATCCGCCTGGTCAAGGGTCACCAGGTGCATGTCAAAGCCAAAACCCTTGGCCTCTTTCAGGTCGGCCAGGCGCTGCGGCTGCTCGGCCACGGGGAAACGTACCAATTCGTCGGCCAGCAGGTAAATCGTCGCACGGGCCAGTTGCTCGCTGATCTGCTGCACCTCGCCCGTCAGCACCCGTTGTTCCTGTTCGCTGACCAGGCGCAGCACCCGCGCGGCATGGGGGCCGGTCTGCTCCACCAGTACCTGGCCGCGCTGCAGGCGACTGCGCTGGCCGAGTTCCAGCCGGACGTCGGCCAGCGGACGCAGTTGCAGAGGGATGCCCAGCAGACGCTCCCACATGGCCAAAGCCCGCTGGCGCTCGATCGCGTTCATGGTCTGCAGGTTGTCGCCCATCAGCGCGAAGGTGCCGTGGGCCAGACGCTCGCGGTACTGGTCGCTGCGCACTTCATTGAGCAGGTGCAGGGCCAGCAGGCCGAGCAGCGCCACCAGCACCAGTGCGGCGCACATGCCGCCGTAGATGCGCAGGAAGATCGAGTTCACAGCGGCGTGTCCGCAGCGGCTTCGGCGACGAACAAATAACCTTTGCTGCGGATGGTCTTGATCAGGCGCGGGTGGAGCGGATCGTCGCCGATCTTGGGGCGAATGCGTGAGATGCGCACATCGATGGAGCGGTCCTGACCGTCATAGCCGATGCCGCGCAGGGCGATGAAGATTTCCTCGCGGGACAGGATGCGCCCGGCATTCGCCACCAGCAGCCAGAGCAGGTCGAATTCGGCGCTGGTGAGGTCGATAGCATCGTTTTGCAGCCACGCTTCGCGCAGCGCACTGTCGACCACCAGAGGGCCGAACTGCAGGCGACGCTGGTGGGCGGCGATGGTCGGTTCTGCCGGTTCGCTACGCCGCAACAGTGCCTGGATGCGCGCCAATAAAAGGCGCGGGCGCACCGGTTTGCACACATAATCGTCGGCGCCCAGGTCCAGGCCCTGTATCTGGTCCATGTCGTCGGTGCGTGCGGTGAGCATCAGGATCACGCCGTCATACCGCGCGCGCACCTTGCGGCAGATACTCAGGCCGTCCTCGCCGGGCAGCATCAGGTCGAGGATCACCAGGTCCGGCTGCTCGGCAATGATGCGCGCCGCGGCCAGCGCACCGTTACCTTCCACCGACACCCGCAGGCCGTTGCCTTGCAAGTATTCACGGGTCAGCTCGGCCAATCGCACATCGTCCTCGACGATCAACAGGTGCCAGGGTTCTTGCTCCATGGGTGATCCTCGTTGTCATGAAACGCCCTCCCGGCAGACACCAGCCCTTTCCCACATTTGAAGCTGCAGGCCATAGCGTCTTTGTCATATTTGGGGGGCATAAGTGAGGCCGATTGTAGCCATGGGCCAGCCCTCTGACACCAGCCAGGCAGTGCATTCGGTGATCGCGTTTTTTTATGGTAGGGTTCGCGCCCTTCGAAATTGCGCGGCCTGCGTTGCGAGCTGAATGTTCAACGACAAACGGTAAGATGCAGCAGTAATGCGGCCTACACCGGCACTGAACCTTTCTTACACATTTTACCCACGAGTTATCCACAGGTTACTGCGTTGCTAACCCCTCCAAAACGCATTATCTTGTAGCTCGGCGGCAAGGGAGACCCTACATGTGGGGTTTTTGCCAAATCCGCCCAACCACAGAAGCAGTCCCTGATTCAAGTTTTTTATGGCGTGTGCAGCGTAGAACAACCGATTTTTTTTCAGTAGACCAAATCGCTTAAGCGGATGGCAGCTGTTCTCCATCCCGATATGGAAAACGGTACGGGTGTTGCAGGCAGAAGCCTGACACTCGCAATCAAATATAGAACGTGGAGACAACCCCCCCATGCAAACCGACACAACTCGCGAGAACCCGCAGGGCTCCGTGCCGCAGGCCGCTGATTCGAACCTGGATCTGTCCGCCACCGCACCTGGCCAACTGCGCGTGATCAAGCGCAATGGCACTGTCGTTCCTTACACCGATGACAAGATCACCGTCGCCATCACCAAAGCGTTTCTTGCAGTTGAAGGTGGCAATGCTGCCGCCTCGTCGCGCATCCACGACACCGTTGCCCGCCTGACCGAACAGGTCACTGCGACCTTCAAGCGTCGCATGCCCTCGGGCGGCACCATCCACATCGAAGAAATCCAGGACCAGGTTGAACTGGCCCTGATGCGTGCCGGTGAGCAGAAAGTCGCCCGCGACTACGTCATCTACCGTGATTCGCGCGCCAAGGAGCGTGCCGTGCGCGCCCCGGCCGAAGACGCCGCCGTGCAAGCGCACCCGTCGATCCGCATCACCCTGGCTGACGGTTCGTTTGCACCGCTGGACCTGGGCCGCCTGAACACCATCATCACCGAGGCCTGCGAAGGCCTGGAAGAAGTCGACGGTGAGCTGATCCAGCGCGAAACCCTGAAGAACCTGTACGACGGCGTGGCCCTGACCGACGTCAACACCGCGCTGGTGATGACCGCCCGTACCCTGGTTGAACGCGAGCCGAACTACTCGTTCGTGACCGCGCGCCTGCTGATGGACACCCTGCGTGCCGAAGGCCTGGGTTTCCTGGGCGTGGCCGACAGCGCCACTCACCACGAGATGGCCGACCTGTACGCCAAGGCCCTGCCGGCCTACATCGCCAAGGGTATCGAATTCGAATTGCTGAACCCGATCCTGGCCACTTTCGACCTGGAAAAACTCGGCAAGGCGATCAATCACGAGCGCGACCAGCAGTTCACCTACCTGGGCCTGCAGACCCTGTATGACCGTTACTTCATCCACAAGGACGGCATCCGCTTCGAGCTGCCACAGGTGTTCTTCATGCGCGTGGCCATGGGCCTGGCGATTGAAGAGAAGCACAAAGAAGACCGCGCCATCGAGTTCTACAACCTGTTGTCGTCCTTCGACTACATGTCGTCGACCCCGACCCTGTTCAACGCCGGCACCCTGCGTCCACAGCTGTCCAGCTGCTACCTGACCACCGTGCCGGATGACCTGTCGGGCATCTACCACGCGATCCACGACAACGCCATGTTGTCCAAATTCGCCGGCGGCCTGGGCAACGACTGGACCCCGGTACGTGCACTGGGTTCGTACATCAAGGGCACCAACGGCAAGTCTCAGGGTGTTGTGCCGTTCCTTAAAGTCGTGAACGACACCGCCGTAGCGGTCAACCAGGGTGGCAAGCGCAAAGGCGCTGTGTGTGCCTACCTGGAAACCTGGCACATGGACATTGAAGAGTTCATCGAGCTGCGCAAGAACACCGGTGATGACCGTCGTCGCACCCACGACATGAACACCGCCAACTGGATCCCTGACCTTTTCATGAAGCGCGTCTTCGATGACGGCCAGTGGACCCTGTTCTCGCCGTCCGAAGTACCAGACCTGCACGACCTGACCGGCAAGGCCTTCGAAGAGCGTTACGAGTACTATGAAGCCCTGGCCCAGTACCCAGGCAAGATCAAGCTGTTCAAGACCATCCAGGCCAAAGACCTGTGGCGCAAGATGCTGTCGATGCTGTTCGAAACCGGCCACCCATGGCTGACCTTCAAGGACCCGTGCAACCTGCGCAGCCCGCAGCAGCACGTGGGCGTGGTCCACAGCTCGAACCTGTGCACCGAGATCACCTTGAACACCAACAAGGACGAGATCGCCGTTTGCAACCTGGGCTCGATCAACCTGCCGAACCACATCGTCAACGGCAAGCTGGACACCGCCAAGCTGGAACGCACCGTCAACACCGCCGTTCGCATGCTCGATAACGTAATCGACATCAACTACTACTCGGTGCCACAGGCGCAGAACTCCAACTTCAAGCACCGTCCAGTGGGTCTGGGCATCATGGGCTTCCAGGACGCGCTGTACCTGCAGCACATTCCTTACGGTTCGGACGCTGCGGTCGAGTTCGCCGACAAGTCCATGGAAGCGGTCAGCTACTACGCGATCCAGGCTTCCTGCGACCTGGCCGACGAGCGCGGTGCCTACGAGACGTTCCAGGGTTCGCTGTGGTCCAAAGGCATCCTGCCGCTGGACTCGCAACAGATCCTGATCGAGCAACGTGGCCAGAAGTACATCGATGTTGACCTGAACGAATCCCTGGACTGGGCGCCGGTACGTGCCCGTGTGCAGAAAGGCATTCGCAACTCCAACATCATGGCCATCGCACCGACCGCGACCATCGCCAACATCACCGGCGTGTCGCAGTCGATCGAACCGACCTATCAGAACCTGTATGTGAAATCGAACCTGTCGGGCGAATTCACCGTGATCAACCCGTACCTGGTTCGCGACCTGAAAGCGCGCGGCCTGTGGGACTCGGTCATGATCAACGACCTCAAGTACTACGACGGTTCCGTGCAGCAGATCGAGCGCATCCCGCAAGAGCTCAAAGAGCTTTACGCGACAGCCTTCGAAGTGGACACCAAGTGGATCGTTGACGCCGCCAGCCGTCGTCAGAAGTGGATCGACCAGGCGCAGTCGCTGAACCTGTACATCGCTGGCGCATCGGGCAAGAAGCTCGACGTGACCTACCGCATGGCCTGGTACCGTGGCCTGAAAACCACGTACTACCTCCGTGCCCTGGCCGCGACCAGCACCGAGAAGTCGACCATCAACACCGGCAAGCTGAACGCTGTGTCCAGCGGCAACCACGGTGATGATTCGGTGCTGGCAGCCCCTGCCGGCCCGGCGCCAGTGCCAAAGGCCTGCGCGATTGACGAGCCGGATTGCGAAGCTTGCCAATAAGCTGAACCGATCTCGGGCCTGACGGCCCGGCTTCGAAAAAACCGATAAATCCGCGCAATGGGTTTATCGGTTTTTTGCTTTCGATGGTGGAGGGCCAGCCTCATCCCCCTCGGGAAACCATCCCCTCAGCAATAGCTTGAGAAACTCAAGAGATTTACGATCCGCATCCTCGATCAGCCTGTTGAGCATGCTCTTGAAAGGCTCATCGCCCATCTTCTCGCGCACAGCATTGAGCTTGTCCCGCGTCTCCCTGACCGTCTGGCCTTTGCGGTCCTGCTGCGCATCGAAAAGTTCGTTCAGCAACTGCCTGACCGCCGTCACCTCGACCACCGGCGCCACCGTCGGCGTCTCGCCACGAACCACCCCTGGGGTAACGCCCGCACGCGCGCCAGCAAACCCTGATACGCCTGAATTCCACATAATCCGCCCTTTTGATTGGTGAGCCTCGTGGGCCCTGGCTCATCAGTGGTAAAGCGGGCATGGCGCGTTCCCGTTGCCGGTATTTCAAGGCATCACCTGATAGGCGCCAGGCGCTTTTCCTGCGCCCACAAAAAAGCCCCTCTAAAAGAGGGGCTTTCTGTGGAACACTACCGCATCAGGTCATCTGGATAATGGTCTGCATAATGGTGCTCTGGGTGGAGATGGTCTTGGCGTTCGCCTGGTAGTTGCTCTGGGCCTTGATCAGGTCCACCAGCTCGTTGGTCAGGTTGACGTTGGAGTTTTCCAGGGAGTTGGACACGATCGAACCCAGGGTACCGGATTGCGGAGTGTCGTAGCCCGGCTGGCCCGAAGCGAAGGTTTCTCTCCAAGTGGTGCTGCCCGCCGGCTGCAAACCTTGTTCATTGTTGAAGCTGGCCAGGGAGAGTTGGCCGACGGCCTTGCTCTGTTGGTTGCTGAAGGTGGCGAACAGCACGCCGTTACCGTCGATTTTCAGGCCTGTGATCTGGCCGGTGGCATAACCGTCGGTGACCGGCGGGTTGCGGTAGCTGGCCGAGTTGTACTGTGTGATCGTGGCCATGTTGACGGCCACACCACCGGCGTTGGCGGCGGCGCCG
Organism: Calliopum simillimum; assembly: GCA_951812925.1. NCBI lineage: Eukaryota > Metazoa > Arthropoda > Insecta > Diptera > Lauxaniidae > Calliopum > Calliopum simillimum. Next base: position 31,930 of record CATOTO010000189.1, on the reverse strand, counting down.
TTAGCCTTCCACACGCCGTCGGTCACAGTGCCCGGCACCCAGTTGGAGATGGTCAACGTGGTGTTGGACGCCGTGCTTGGCGGGGTCACGATTCCGGTGAGCTTGCCGGCGGTATCAAACGACAGCGTGGAGGCGACCGGAGCGACAGCGCCAGTGCCCGTCGGCGCGCTGCCATCAGGGTTGCGCCCGTCGATCAAGGTATAGGACTTCCACTGGTTGGAGTCCGACTTGACCATGTATTGCACCATGGCGTGGGAGTTGCCCTGGGTGTCATACAAGGTGGTGCTGTATTGGGTGGTGAAGGTGCTGGTGTCGTTCGGGTTGAACGGCTTGGCCACCTGGTCGATCACCGGTTCCGAGGAGTTCAGGTTACTGGCCGAATCGACCTTGCTGGAGGCCTTGGGTGGCAGGTTCGACAGGTTCAGTTGCAGGTCGGTCAGGCCGCCCTTGATGATCTTGCCGTTGTCATCCGCAGCATAACCTTGCAGGCGCGCGGTGCCGGTGTTGTTGGTGATGTAGCCGTCCTTGTCGGCACGGAAGGCGCCGCTGCGGGTGTATTGCAACGCACCGTCGCTGCCCTTCTGCACGAAGAAACCGCCACCCTGGATCGCCATGTCGAGGACGCCACCGCTGCCGTTCACGTCACCCTGGGTGAACTGCTGGGATACGGCCGCCAGGTTCACACCGTTGCCGATGCTGTTCTGGCCGGTGCCCAGTTTGGACGCCGCGTAGATGTCGGCGAACTCCGCACGGGACGACTTGAAGCCGGTGGTCGCAACGTTGGCGATGTTGTTGCCGGTCACGTCCAGTTGTTTGTTGGCTGCATAGAGGCCGCTAAGGCCGATGTTAAAAGACATGTATTTCTCCTTGCACCGTAGTTAGCGGGCTCTATAAACCGATGGTCTGGATTTGCGACTGCTTGATACTGCTTCCGCCTGCCAGGTTGAGCAGCATTTCGCCGCCGGTCTGGCTCAGGGTCACGCTCGTTACCGTGGCCGGCAGCGAGGTGGCCAGGGCGACGGAATCGCCCGCGTCATTCTTGGTGGTGGCCGTGAACGTGTAAGTCCCTGAAGTCGCAACCTCACCCTTGTCATTCTTGCCGTCCCAGATAAAGCTCTGGGAGCCGGCGCTTTGCGCGCCCATGTCGAGGGTGCGCACGGTGTTGCCGTCCTTGTCGGTGATCTTGATCGAGACATTGCCCACTGACGCCGGCACATTCACAGAGCCGGTCATGCTCTTGCTCGTGTCGACCAGTGTCCTGTCGGTCTGGGTGATCACTGAGCGGCCCACCAGCGAGGACGCTTGCAGCGCCTGCGACGAGGTAACGTTGGTGGAAATCGACTTGACCGAGTCGTTCAGGTTATTGATGCCTTCAAGGCTGCTGAACTGCGCCAACTGGGCCACGAACGCACCGTTGTCCTGAGGCGACAAGGGGTCCTGGTTTTTCAACTGAGTCACCAGCAGTTTCAGGAAAGCATCCTTGCCCATGGCCTGGCTGCCCGTCGCGCCTGCGGCGGCGTCAGTGAGGCTGGTATTGTCCTGGGCAGTCTTGACCTTCGAATTGAAAAGGTCCTGGACTGCCGAGTTGCTTGACGTATCAACGATGGCCATTAGTTGGCGCCCCTTATCACTGACCCAGGGTCAGGACCTTCTGCATCATGGTTTTGGCGGTATTCATCATTTCCGCGTTGGTCTGGAACGAGCGGCTGGCCGAGATCATGTCCGCCATTTCCTCGACCACGTTGACGTTGGGGTAGTAGACATAACCCTTTTCGTTCGCAGCAGGATGGTTGGGCTCGTAACGCGCTTCGAGGTTGCTCTGGTCCTCGACGACACCCAGCACCTGCACGCCGGAGCCTGCATTGCCCTGATCCTGGAACAACGAATCGCTGCCGCCGCTCTGTCCGCCCTGGAACATGGTGGCGAATACCGGGTGACGCGCGCGATAAGTCTGGTCAATGCTCGAAGACACGGTTTCGGCGTTGGCGATGTTACTGGCCACGGTGTTGAGGCGCGTGGTCTGGGCGCTCATGCCGCTACCGGCAATATTGAAAACACTGGACAGGGACATGGCTTACTCTCCACGCAGGGCTGACATCAGCCCTTTGAATTTGCTGTTGAGCAGGGTGAAGCTGGCCTGGAAGTTCACCGAGTTCTCGGCGTAGTTCGACTGTTCCAGCTGGGCATCGACGGTGTTCTGGTCGATCGACGGCTGCATCGGCGTGCGATACAGCAACGACTCATCACCACTGCTCAGGCCTTGCGCCTCGATATGACGGCTGTTGGTCATATTCAAGGCGAAGGTGCCGTTCTGGGTCTTGTCCTGATGTGCGGCGAGCACGGCGGAGAAGTCCAGATCCCGAGCCTTGTAGTTCGGGGTATCGGCGTTGGCAATGTTGTTGGCCAGGACTTCGGCACGCTTGGCGCGAAAGCCCAGGGCTTGTTCGTGGATACCGAGCGCTTTATCGAAGCTGATGCTCATGGCGGAAACCTTTAGGCTGACCTGCTGTTCGTAACAAGGTCATAGCAAGGCGCATGCCAACGTGCTCAACCCCCTGAATTCAAGGGGTTGCCGGGGATCGATGCAGCGTCAATGCCAGAAAAGCGGCAACAGGCTTCCGCGTGGCGCCAGTAAAGCGGCAACAGTGCTTGCCGCTTTTACGCAGGGGCGGCAATCAGGCGATAACGTCAGTTGGACGGCGGGATGGGATCACCGCTGGTCTTGACTGTCATTTCTGACAGTTGTCGTGTCTGTGGTCTGAATGCCTTATTCGGCGGACACCCTTGATATATGCCGCAGAGGTTCGAAATGTTGATTATCCCGCCGCCAAGATTCAACGAACAAAACTCCGCGTCCACCCCGCCGGAACTGAACACCCGACTTATTATCGGTAACAGCGCAGGGCTGACCGCCGATTTCCCGGTCATGCCGAATGATCGGGTTTTTTTGACCCTGAGCAGCAGCGTACGCGGTGGCGAATTCAACCAAAGCTTTCTGATCGCCACGAACGCTCCCAAGCTCGAGTTTTTGATACCCAAAGGCTTTGTTGAAGCCAGCGCAGGCAAAGTCGTGCAATTGCTGCTGACCATCAACCGTGCAGGGAGCAACTCCGCTGCGCCACCCGCCAAAGTCCTTATCAACTCAAGCCCCGTCGTCGTGCCACTGCCTGCCGCCGTATGGGATTTCAGCGATGACACTTTCCAGGGCTGGGTGCCCCAGGGCCCCTACGTAGGCGGGTTATTGCATGTCATCAATGGCAACGTGGTCGTTGACCTGTTCATCAGCCAGGCCAGCAGTGCTCACCTCATCACCCGTGCCGTTCCGGTGATTGCGGGGCGCACCTATGATTGCAGCTTTGAGGTTATTGGCGGTTCGCCCGCAGCCGATGGCTCGGCCCTGTACCTGACGATAAACGGCAGCCGGATCGGCGCCACCGTACAAAACATTACCCAGGCTCAACCGCAAACCGGCACCGGATCATTCACCGCAGCGCTGACGGGCGATGTTCGGCTGGGCATTTTTAACCAGAGCGTGCCTCACGGCACTCATCGCTTGTCCTTGAGCAATATTCGGATGCAGCCCCGGTCCTGAATACCGCCAGCGGTAGGATCCGGTTTTGCTGCGCGCATAAAAAAGGAAGGCCTTTGCAGGGCCTCCCGTTTTTTTCAAGTGAGCATCACTTGGCCTGGTAAATGATCCCGGGACTGCATTGCACCATCTGGTAATGGTCCGGCAGACCATTGAGTGCCTCCGAGGCACCGAGGAACAGATAGCCACCACGCTTGAGGGTGCCGTGGATGCGCAACAGAATGTCTTTCTTCACCTCGGCCGAGAAGTAGATCAGCACGTTGCGGCAGAACACCATGTCGAACTTGCCCAGGCTGGCGTAGCTGTCGAGCAGGTTGAACGAGCGAAACTCCACCCGGCTCTTGATCGGCGCCTTCACCGCCCAGCGCCCTGCCCCTTTGGGGTCGAAGAACCGTTGCAGCCGCTCCGGCGACAAGCCGCGCCCCAAGGCCAGGCTATCGTACTCGCCGGTCTTGCAGTTGGTGAGCATGGTGCCAGACAGGTCGGTGGCAACAATCTGCGCGCCGGCCTTCAACTGACCGATATTGGTCCTCTCGAACTCATCGATGGCCATCGAGATCGAGTAAGGCTCCTGCCCCGACGAACACGCGGCTGACCAGATACGCAGGCGCTGACCCGGGCTGGCCTTGATAGCCTCCGGCAGCACTCTGTTCTTGAGCACCTCGAACGGGTAGGTGTCGCGAAACCACAGGGTTTCGTTGGTGGTCATGGCATCGACCACCATTTCCTTGAGCCCGCTGCGCGGCTGGCCCTGGATGCGCTGTACCAGCTCGCCCAGAGACTTGATGCCCTGCTGCTCCATCAATTTGTTGAGGCGGCTGGATACCAGATATTGCTTGTTTTCACCGAGCAATATGCCACAGGCCTTTTCCAGGAAGACCCGGAACTGTTCAAAATCCAAATTACCCGTAGACAAAGATACCGCCTCTTAAATCGTGTGACCGCCAGGGGAATCCCCTAGCCGTGATCTGCTGCCTTGATCCGGTCGACTACCCGGGATGCGAGGTCATCAGGGCGGAATTTGGCCAGGAAGTCATCGGCGCCGACCTTCTTGACCATTGCCTGATTGAAAACACCCGACAACGAAGTATGCAGGATGATATGCAATTTTTGCATGCGTGGATCGTTGCGTATCTCGGCCGTCAGGGTGTAGCCATCCATTTCCGGCATTTCGATGTCGGAAATCATCATCAGAAACTCTTCTTCCGGCTTCTTGCCCTCGTCCACCAGCTTGCGCAGGTAATCCAAGGCCTGGCGACCATCATTGAGGGCCACCACTTCCACACCGACGGTTTGCAGGCAACGGGTTACCTGCTTGCGCGCCACGGAAGAGTCATCCACCGTCAGCACGCGCAGCGAAATCGCCTTGTGCGCCGTGTCGGCATCCACCACGCCCACCGAGATGTTCTCCGAGGTCGGTGCCACTTCGGCGAGGATCTTCTCCACGTCGATGATTTCCACCAACTGGTTGTCGACCCGCGTCACTGCCGTGAGGTAGTGATCGCGGCCGGTGCCCTTGGGCGGCGGATGGATCTCTTCCCAGTTCATGTTGACGATGCGCTCCACCGAGCGCACCAGGAAACCCTGGGTCTTGGTGTTGTACTCAGTGATGATCACGAACGGGCTCTGGCGATCCTGCAGCCCGGCGGAACCGGTGGCCAGCGCCAGATCAAGAATCGGAATGGTCGCGCCCCGGATGTTGGCCACGCCACACACCACCGGGCTGGACTTGGGCATGATTGTCAGCTTGGGGCACTGCAGCACTTCCCGCACTTTAAACACGTTGATGCCATACAGCTGCTTGCCGTCCAGACGAAACAACAGCAACTCGAGGCGATTCTGCCCTACCAGCTGTGTGCGCTGGTTTACTGAATCCATTACACCTGCCATGCCCAGACTCCTACGCTAAAACCTTTGGGGGTGCGACGCGCACTCCACTCTAAACGGCACGAGCTTTGCTATTTATTGGTCATGGACCTTAAAACGACAGTTTCCCGACGCCTTCCAACGTACCGCAGATTGCTTTGCGTCACGCTGACATTGCTTGCCTTGGGCTCAGGCGCAGCGGCTCGCGCCGACAACGTCACCCTGCCTGATCTCCTTATCGGCGTCACTCAGGGCTTTCTTGAGTTCACTGTAGAAGATTATCTGGCCAGCACACAGACGCCGGGACGTTATGAGATTGAGGTCAAGCAGCTCGACCCACGTTTGCGCATGCCAATGTGCGACAAGGAATTGACAGCCAGCCTGGAAAGCCCGGCCCAGCCAATCGGGCGCGTGACGGTAAAAGTACGTTGCGAAGGTGCGTCGCCCTGGACCGTGTTCGTGCCGGCCCAGGTCAAATTGTTCCGCGACGTGGTGGTGGTGGCGCGCCCACTCAAGCGCACCGGCATCATCGGTTTCGAGGATGTGGTGCTGCGTGAACGCGACATCAGCCAGATCAGCCAGGGCTATCTGACCTCGGTCGACCAAGCCATCGGGCAGAAACTGACCCGACCAGTGGTTACCGATCAGGTAATAACCCTCGTCCACCTGGAACAGGCCGAGGTCATCCGCAAAGGCGATCAGGTGGTGATTTCCGCCAGCAGTGGCGGGCTGAACGTGAGAATGCCGGGGGAAGCGCTGTCCAACGGCGGTATGAGTGAACAGATTCGGGTGAAGAACCTCAACTCCAACCGCGTGATCAAGGCACGCGTGACGGCCCCTGGCCAAGTGGAGGTGGCTTTATAGAGCACTGGTATAGGACGCCAGGTTTTCCTACACTGTGGGCGAGACTTTCGTGCGCACAGTTTTATTGTCTATCGAGCCTAAAGTTTGTTTGGGTATGGCCGAAAACATGGCAAGCGTCCAAATACCCAGAGGTTTTTTATCATGGTCATCGATTTCAGCCGTTTAAATAACTCCCCGGCATTGCCAGGTACTACGCGCACCAGCGGCACCAAAGAAAGCGCAGAAGCCAAGGCCCAGCCAGCGCCTGCCGCCAAGACGGAACAGGCCAGCGCCAGCCAGAGCGGGGAATCCGTACACTTGAGCAATGAGGCTCAGCAGTTGCAGAAGGTCACTGACTCGCTGCGCGACCAACCGGTTGTCAACAAAGCCCGCGTGGCCGAATTGAAACAGGCGATCGCCGATGGCAGCTACAAAGTCGACAGCAACCGCGTAGCCAGCAAGCTGCTTAATTTCGAAGCCGAGCGCTAGGCACTGGCCTGCGCCGGGCTTTTGGACGCTTAAACCCCAAGGCCTGCCATGCACCACGACGAAACCTTGCTTGAACTGATCATCGATGATCTGGCGCCGACGCAACAATTGCTCGAGCTGCTCAAAGAAGAATCCCTGGCCCTCTACGGTCGGGACATGCCCTTGCTCGAAGAAATACTGGCGCGCAAACAATCGTTGATTGTCCTGCTCGAACAGCACGGCAAGAAGCGCAGCCAGATTCTGACCAGCCTCGGCCTGCCGGCCGACCACGACGGCCTCGCCCAGTTGGCCAGCCATTCCTCGGTTGGCGACCAATTGCTGGCACAGAGTAAAGCGCTCAACCAATTGCTCACCCAGTGCCAGGAAGCCAATTTGCTCAACGGCCAGTCGATCCAGCTGCAGCAAGCTACGACCGCCAATCAGTTGCGTATACTTCATGGCGGTGAGCCACCTGCGCTGTACAACGCTCAGGGTTCTACCTCCCGCCTGGTCAAACCCAGTACCCGCAGCCAAGCCTGAGTTTGGTTTGCAGCGTGGCCTATCCAAGGCGCGCCACATACTGGCAAAATGCCGGTTCTTGCGAGTAGTCGTATTTTGTCTGGAGATGGAAGAACCGTGTTCAACGCCCTTAATGCGGAAGATGCCCCGCAGCCACCCAAGGTGCTCACCACGCCTCTGGAAATCGCCAGCACATTGCGGATGCTGCAAGAAAGCCATGACCCGCTGATCATCACCTTCCACGAACGCAGCCAGCGCTTCCAGAGTTACCTGGTGGACGTGGACCGCGACGGCAAGATCCTGATCATGGACGAAATGATCCCGCGCGATGGTGAACGTCACCTTGAGAGCGGCGAACCGTTTCGCATCGAGGGCTTCCACGACGGCGTGCGTGTCGCTTGGGAAAGCAACGGCACCCTCGCCATCAGCGAGAAAGATGGCCACCGTATCTATACCGGCAACATGCCGGATGAGGTGGTTTATCATCAGCGCCGCAATGCCTTCCGCGCCGCGCTGAAGCTGGCTCAACTGGTGAACATTGAGCTGGGTGGCGAAAGGCTCAAATTTCCGGCCAACGGAAAACTGCTCGATATCTCCGCCACTGGCTGCAAACTACGCTTTGAAGGCGATATCTCGGAGCGCCTGCAACTGGGCCAGGTTTACGACCGGTTTATCGCAGCCCTGCCTTTTGGCAACATGACCACGTCCGTCGAATTGCGTCACCTGCATTTCGAGGATCGCATCAATACCACCTTTGCCGGCGTGCGCTTTCATAACATGAGCGGTCTTGTGCAGCGTCAGGTCGAACGCTTCGTATACCAACTGCAACGCGAAGCGCGGCGGTTCGACAAGGACGATGATTTCTGACAGGGCGAATCGCGACAAAAAAACGGGTAGATCCTGACAGGATCTGCCCGTTTTTGCTTTCAGGGGCGCGCCCTGCTGAGGTCATGAGGGTGTTCTTCCGGGTCCATTGGGGTCGCAGCTGCTTCAGCGTCTGGTTCGTCAACCGGTGGCGGCGACTCGGATTCAGGTTCAGGTTCAGCGTCCGGGACCGGTGTCTGCATCTGTTCCTGCACCACTGCTTCATCCACACGCGGATCCAGCGCAGCCACCAGTGGCGAACTGGACATGCTGTCGGGCATCGCCACATGGTGCAACGGCGCATCGTCCACCTGATGCAGGTTAGTCACAGCCTTCGGCCGGATACGCCATACAAGGATCAGGGCACACAGGCTGAAAAACGCATACAGCATGTGGCTGCCAAACATCTTCATTACCACACCGGCCAACAGCGGTCCGATGCTGGCACCCACGCCGTAGGTCACCAGCAGCATGGCTGTCAGCGACACGCGGCGGTCACCTTCGACATGGTCATTGGAAAACGCCACGGCCAGCGGGTACAGACAGAACTGCACCAACGAACAGAAAAAGCCCGCAACGAACAATACTTCCAAAGGCACCCTGGTCATGATCGCCAATGGCAGTGCCGCTACCGCCAGGCACAAGGCGAAGCAGCGGATCAGCAACGCGCGGTCATAACGATCCGACAACCAGCCCAACGGCCACTGCACCAACAACCCGGCAAAAATGCACGAGCCCATGAACAGGCCGACCTGTTCAGTGGTCAGCCCCTGCTGGGACGCATACAGCGGCGCCAAACCGTAGAACGAACCGACGATCAACCCGGCCCCCAGCACCGTACTCAGCGACTGCGGCACGCGCTTTATAAAGAAGCGCGGCTCCATCGGCGCCGGGTGCAGGGGCGCCGGGTGAATGCGGCGCGTCATGGCCACCGGTACCAGGCACAGGGCAAAGCACAAAGCCACCAGCATCAGCAACTCCAACCCGAGCTGGGGATGCATCACCAGGATCAACTGCCCCAGCACCAGACCCAGGTAGGAGGCGATCATGTAACCGCTGAATACCAGGCCACGCTGCTTGGCTTCGGCCTGCTCATTGAGCCAGCTCTCGATGACCATGTATTGGCACATCATCCCCAAGCCCACGATGACACGCAGCACGATCCAGGCCGGCAGCCAATTGATCAGACCATGGCCCAGCACGGCCGCACCGACGATGCCGGCACAGGTGGCATAGGCACGAATATGCCCGACGCGGGCGATCAGGCGGTGCCCGATCTTGCCGCCCAGCACTAGGCCGAAATAGTTGGCGGCCATCAAGGCACCCACCCACAGGCTGTCGACATGATCGGCCGCAAGGCGCAGTGCCAGGTAAGTACTGAGCAGGCCTGAGCCGATCAGCATCATTAATGAGGCGAAATAAAGGGCTCGAAAAGATTTCCAGATTTGGCGCATCGGCGTTCCGAGCGGCTCCTTGCAGTGGGGGTCAGGGCTAGCGGAATGATAGTCCCGTGTCGCCGAATCCGGACAGGCGATACGCGCTGTTTGCGGAGATTAATTTGTTCAAAATGATTAACTACAGCTCAGACGCCGCGCGAGCGCATGGAAGGTACACCTTCAAGAGAAATACAGGATGCCCCTGCTGTGAACCCGGATCAGTAGCAAGGTTCGACTGGATCCGCGCCAAACGCGCACAAAAAAGCCCCGGCAGCCAAATGAGCTGTGCGGGGCTCTGAATCTGGTGTCCCAGGGCCGGTTCGAACGGCCAACCTTCCCCTTAGGAGAGTCAAATAAAGTCCAGACACCATTGAGGAAACCCAATATTTATTGGCCTAACGGTCCGGTTGTGTCCGTAAAAACGACCACGTATAGTTCTTTTTGCACCCACCACGCACCCATGGAACAAATTGAAAGAGAAGCTAACAGCCAAGCTGCTGGGATCACTGCAGGTCACTGGCAACGAATATGAAGTTCACGATACCACCGTCGGCGGCCTATTCGTGCGAGTTACTGCCGCAGGTTCAAAGTCTTACGTCGTATCCTGGGCCCGTGGTCGGAAGAAGACTTTAGGCCGTGTCGGCATTCTCACGCTTGATCAAGCGCGCACTGAGGCCACTCAGTATCTCGCAGAGGCTCGAACCTATGGCGAGCCTCTGGCTGTCACTCAAGGCCGGAGAGGCGCCACCCTACCCTCCTTGTGCGATTTTATAGAAGATACATATATGCCGTGGTTCAAGGCTCACCACAAAGGCCACGAGAAGACGCAGCACACACTAAGCAATAACTTTGACCAAATCATGTCCCAGCGCCTGGACGCGATCACCGGGCGAGACCTGGAGCAGATCCGCACCGGCTGGATGCAGGCCGGCAACAAGGCATCGACGGTGAATCGAAAAATGGGCTCGATCAGTGGTGTTTTCAGTCGTGCCGTTGAGTGGGAGTACATCGACACACACCCGCTCGCCAAGCTGAAACAGCTCAAAGTAGATTCAAAGGGGGTGATTCGCTACCTAGGTGCCGACGAGACAAAGCGTCTACGCAATGCCCTGGACACTCGACAGGATGAAATGAGGGCCGAGCGTGAGAGTGCAAACACTTGGCGGACGGGCCGCCACAAAGAGCCGATGCCAAGCCTGCTGCAACTACCTTTCACCGATCACCTGAAGCCAATGGTGTTGGTATCGTTGAATACCGGCATGAGGCGCGGAGAGCTCTTCGACCTTAAATGGTCAGCAGTGAACTTCGGCACCAAGACAATCACAGTCGCTGGGGCCACCACCAAGACCAGCGATACGCGCCACATCCCGATGAATAAGGAGGCGTTGGGCGTACTTGAAGCCTGGAAGAAGCAGGTAAAAAAATCGCCGTATGTGTTCCCTGGCCAGGACGGCGGTCGCTTTGAAGACGTGAAAAGCGCCTGGCTCAAGTTACTTGAGCGGGCGCAGATCGACGGGTTCCGCTGGCACGATATGCGTCACGACTTCGCTTCACGCCTCGTAATGGCGGGCGTACCGCTCAACACGGTACGGGATCTGCTGGGGCACGCCGATATTAAGATGACACTACGATATGCCCATCTGGCGCCGGAAACAAAAGCCGCTGCGGTTGAACTCATTTAGCCAGAGAGTGAGCTCGCATACTTTTGTAATCGGCATAGCCCGGCTGAAGTGGCTTGTTGTTCGAGAGGAACCTCACGTATTCCTCAACAATTGGCCATTCCCTCTCCACCAACGCAAGGTCCACGCGAGGTTGGATTCGCGGTTCAAAGCCAAACGTATCTTTCGAACCGTTTAGATCCCCAAAAACATCGAATTCCCCGTCGAAATACTTATCGCCGTTGATAAACATAGCGACCATCGACAACTCCTCGCCAGCAAAATCAGGCCCTAGAGTTCCAGCGCGTAATTTGTAAAGCGTTTCATTCTCCGACCAGATAGCCGCGAATGCGACCATGAAACTGACTTTCTCCAATTTTTTTTGCGGAGTTTTAAACGGATTCGCAATGATTCTGTCATTCATCCCATTCTCAAGGCATGACTCTAGGATCTTTACAATTTTCTCGTTTCGCGAGACCGCCAGCAATTCCAGCGCGGCTTTGAGGTAGGGGTCGACCCTAGCTGATAAAACCGCCTTCTTTGAACGATTAGCCATTTTCCCTCCTCTGAGCGTCCACAATATTTTTGCTTGCAGATCGTGTTACTTACAAATAGGATGTTTACGTCCGGACCAGTATCGTACAGTCCGCTCCACCGATCAAGGACAGGCAAGCTAATGAACAATCCCGAACACATTTCCCCTCTTGCAGTTAGCGTTGAAGACGCAGCCCGCGTGGTTGGCTATTCAAGATCTGGTGTTTATGAGCTCATCGCTGCGGGCGACCTTAAAGCTTTCAAACTCGGACGGCGGCGTCTGATTCTGATGACCGAGCTCAAGGCGTGGATTGAACGCGCAGCAAAGGAAGGATCAAGGTGAGCGCGTCGTTATTCGAGGGAGCAAATCTGCAAAGAATTCTATCGAGTAGCTTAGCTCTATACCTGTCCCTCGAAGAAAAGGGTGTCGAGTCAGTGTTCGTACCACTGACTCGACTGTCACACAGCAAATCTGAGCAGACCGCAATGCAACCTTCTAAGCATATCACCATAAATTTGGTAGACCATATGGGGGTAATTCTTGATCAACGCAGAATGTCGAACACGACACGAGTAGTTGACCTTGAAGTCCTTCGTTGCTGTGGCGCCTATAAGATTCAAGTGCCGCTCAACCCCCTCAAGAAGCAAGATTATCAATACGCCGAATGGGCGGACTCAAACGCCCAAACAATCAAACATGAAAATCTGAGAGTCTTTGGGGGTGCCCAATGAGCATGCTCCCAGGCTTTGCACTGCCCGAGGATTTGCTCTGCGTCAGCCAGGACGCCGAATCCGGTCTGCCTATCGACGCCATCACCTGCGCGCTCGATCGTGCCGATTCAGTTCTCATGCTGTTGGAAGATCACTTAGACGGCGATAAACCCCTGCTTTCCAACCGCGTGCTGTCGTCTGTTATTTGGGACGTGCGCGGCACCTTGGGTTTGATCAAAACACTCGCCATGTACGGTGATGCCTCCTCTGTGCCGATGGGCCAGAAAGGCGGTGCGCTGTGACCCACTCCAGCACGCGTGGACGCTCTGAGTTTTCCCCTGCCAACGGTAACGGCCAAAACCTGTTTCGGGTGAATGCCGGTATCCCGCTGGAGGACGCACTTGAAGCCGTCTCCCAAATTCTGCACCACTCCAATCAACTGATCCTCGATGCAGCCATCAGTGATGCGGGCGAGCGTTTTAGTTGGCCTGCCTTCTACCTCGGAGAAATGGCAAAGGCACTGATCGACGACGTGAACGAGGCGTTGCTTGAGTCGAGGACCACACCATGACTCAGCGCACTGGCAACAACTCAAAACGTCCCAGCTTTGCCGACGTAAAAAGCGCCGCTTTGAAGAATATCGACCGCGTCCTTACTCACTGGCTGCCAAACGGCAAACGTGTCGACGGCGGAAAGGAATACACAGCACCGAACCCGACGCGCACGGACAAACGCGCAGGCTCACTCAAGGTCAACTTGAGCAAAGGCACCTGGGCGGATTTTGCCACTGGAGATAAGGGCGGGGACCTGATCGACCTGGTGCGTTACATCGATGGCGGCACCGACGTTGATGCCTGCAAAAAACTGGCGGATCTGCTCAGCGTTTCCGCAGGCTCTGCGACTACCAAAAGCGCACCGGCCAAGAGCGCAATGCCGGAGTGGATCGCGATTCAACCGATCCCGGCCGAGGCCATGAACAAGTGCCCAGCCAAGCATCGACAACACGGCGCCCCGTCCAAGGTGTGGATCTATCGCGATGCACAGGGCCAACCGGTCATGGCGCTGTATCGCTTCGACTTGGGCCCAGATGAAGACGGCAAGCCGCGAAAGGTCTTTGCACCGCTGACCTGGTGCAAGCGCTCCGATGGGCAAACCACACAATGGCGTTGGCAAGGCTTGCCTCAGCCAAGGCCCTTGCTGCGTCTGGATGAGCTGGTACAGCGTGCAGATGCGCCTGTGGTGCTGTGTGAGGGTGAAAAGGCCGCTGATGCCGCTGCTGAACTGATGCCCGACTACGTCGCCACCTGCTGGCCGAACGGCTCCAACTCTTGGCAAAAGGCTGACCTGACGCCACTCAAAGGTCGCACGGTGGTGCTGTGGCCAGATAACGATGCCAGCGGCAAGACCTGCATGGAGGCCATTGAGCTCAAGTTGATAGAACTGGGCGCTGCATCAGTGCAAGGAATCTCGCTCGACGTGTTCAAGCTCAAGCCAAGCAGCAAAGGCGGGAAACCGACGATCGTTAAGGGTGGAAAATGGGCGGATGGCGACGATGCAGCGGATGCGTTAGCCAAAGGTTGGACCGCTGACCACGTCGCCGAGTTGGTACGCAACGGCGAGTTTTTCGGCACTGTCGTTGAGCCCACTGAGCCTCAACAAACGAAGGGGAAGCCACCTTCCAAACGCCCTGCGAAATCGAAAAATGACTCATTGCCGGGCGGCTTTCGCCTGACACCTGAAGGGGTATTTTACTCTGGTGATGATGGCGAGGCGCGCCCCGTGTGTTCACCTCTCGAAATCATCGCTCGCACTCGCGACGACAAGGGCCACAACTGGGGTTTGTTGGTCGAGTTCGATGACCCGGACGGCGCCAAAAAACGCTGGAATATTCCAGCCAGGACTATGACCGGCGACTTTGGCAAAGACGTACTCGGCCCGCTGGTAGACATGGGCCTGCGCCTTGCCGGAAGCCGATCAGGACGTAACGCACGCAATGACCTGCAAAGTTACCTAGGTGGCTTCGACAGCGCCCAGCGCGCACGTTTGGTCACACGCTTGGGTTAGCACGACAACGCATTCCTATTGCCCGAACAGCAAATCGGCTCGCACGCAGAACACCTGCATTTTTATGAAGCCGGTGCGCAGCTTCCACCAATCAGCGAAGCGGGTTCTCTGGAGCAATGGCAGCAGCAAATCGGCGCGCTGTGCGTTGGTAATCACCGCTTGGCGTTTGTCGTCTCTGTGGCCTTTGCAGGCCCATTGCTGAACCTGCTTGGTCATGAGTCGGGCGGTTTCCACCTCTACGGCGACAGCTCCGGCGGCAAGACCACCCACTTGCAGGTCGCTGCCTCGGTCTATGGCGGGCCGCGTCTGGTGCGTTCGTGGCGTTCCACGGATAACGCCCTGGAGTCCATCGCCGCCGCCCACTCAGACGGTCTTCTGGTGCTGGATGAAATCGGCATGTGCGACCCGCGAATTATTGGCGAGACGGTCTACATGCTCGGCAACGGCACCGGTAAGGCCCGTGCGAATGATCGAGGACAAGCGGGCCGACAGGTGCAGGAGTGGCGCTTGCTGTTTCTCTCGACCGGCGAGAAGACGTTGGCGCAGCACATGGCGGATGCCAACAAGGAGCTGAAAGCCGGTATGGAGGTGCGCATGCTCGCCGTGCCTGCGGATGCGAGCAAAGGTCTCGGCATGTTCGATGTGCTGAACGGTTTTGAGGATGCTGCTGCCCTCTCCGATGCGCTCAAGGCCCGTGTAGCAAAATACTACGGCACACCCCTCACCGCCTTCCTGCACGCACTGTGCGCGCCAGGAGAAATGCTCAGGTGGTCGGTGATCGTGCGCCGCACGGTGGAGCAGTTCATCACCCAAAACCTGCCCGCCTCGGCCAGTGGTCAGGCCCAGCGTGCAGCACTTCGCTTTGGCCTCGCGGCAGCGGCCGGAGAGCTGGCTACCGCTTTCGATGTGACTGGTTGGCCGGATGGCACAGCTACGACCGCTGCCCGCGTGTGTCTGCATGCATGGCTGACCGAACGCGGCGGCGCCGGGAACTTCGAGGGCGATGCGATCTCGGCGCGATTGCGTCAGGTCATAGAGCGCTTTGGCGAAAGCCGCTTTACTCGCTGGGAGTCTACCGCCGCAAAGATCGATGAGCACGGCCCGCGCACGATTGATCGGTTGGGCTTTCGCAAGACCCTGGAACACGGCATGGGCGACGCCCTGCACACCACCAACACCTACTACGTTTTGCCTGAAGCCTGGCGTGCCGAAATCTTCAGAGGCATGAACATCAGTGCAGTGAATAAGGAGCTGCTGCAACGGGGCATGCTCGAACCGGGAAGCGATGGCAAGGCGTACAGCTTGATTCGTCTACCTGGTTTAGGACCTCAGCGCTGCTATGTGGTGAAGACAGTTCCAGGAAAGGACGAACGCGAGGCAAAAGCCGCCTAGCTGTAAGCCTACTGATCGAGGTAGCGCCGGCTCATTCCCGGCCTCGCCAGCCGTTAAACGACCATGCCAATCAAACGTAGTGCCCAGAGATAATACAGATGACCACTATTCAAGAACTGAAAGACCGCCGCGACACACTGACCCTCGAAATGGAGAGCATTCGGCTCGACCTGGCACCCTTTGAAGCGGCACTAGAAAGTCCAGAGGTTATCCAACAGGGCCGTCAACGGGCCGTGCAGGATGAAATCAACGATCACAAAAGACGCATCGACTCGCGAAATCTCGAGATCAGCGCACTGAACCAGAAGATAGACCGCCTTGATACATTGGCAAACCGTGAGAGCTTGGCTGCGGGCTATCTCAGCGATATGGCGAACTGGAAAGCCGACGAGATGGAACTCAACGAAAAACGCAGCAGCATCGAGACCAGGTTGCAGCAAGTGCGCCAGAGCGATCAGGAAGACATGGCAAAAGCGCGACAAGCTGAAACGGACGCGGCCACTGCTTATGCCCAGGCTGTCGCCTGGGGCGATGTGGAAGGCGAGAAAGCGGCAAACGCCGAAGCTCAAAAGGCAGCAAAAAACCTCACAGCTGCGGTTGAGCATCACCGCCGCCAACAGTTGCTCATCACGGCGCTGGAGCAGGAGCTGGTAACGATTGATCTGCATATCACAGAGGCACAAAAAGAACGCGCCAAAATTGAGAAAAAAGCGGCTCATTTGGCAAACACAGTGTTAGAAGAACAATGGAATGAGGCGGCGAAAGCGCTGCTGGAGACCGGCGGCAAGCTGTGGGCTGCACGCAACCTGATAAATCGAGACCCAGTCGCACTGATGAAGCTGGACATCCCTGAACAGGGCGAAAACTTCGGAAGCTGGACCTGGCAAGAACTCGTGGATCGCTCAAAGCGACACAGTCTGCTTGACCTATTGGCAGCCTAACTCAAATGTTCCCCGAAGCAGCCTGAGAAAGGTAGGCTGTTTCGGGCCTACCATCGGTCTCACCATGAATACACCACCACAAAACAGCGCTGAGATGCCTGATTACCTAAAGGCCCGAAAGCTTCATTTGAACGGGATCATTCTCACCATGGCCAATACGAAAAAGCTCAATTCAAGAGCAAACAAAGCCAGTGAAGTCGAGACCCTCACGATTGATGCAATCAAGGCAGAGCTTGATTTCATTGACCTACAACTCAAGAGAAAGGACGGGTAATTGAGAAGCGGAAGCCCATCAGGCTTCCGCTTACAGGTCTACTGCAATGTGATTCACCCAACGACATCTAGCCTCCCTCAGTGACTGACTGTTATGTTGCACCAGTAGCTTTAGGGTCAAACTCAGTCGCAGCCTTTATCGTGCCTTTTATAAGCTTCGGCCTTTGTTTAGAAACATATTCACAACCAAATTTTTCTATCTCCGCTGCAAGCTCATCGGTTTGGTAAACCGAATATATTATAACTCTACGCTGGTTATTCCCAATATTTCTAGCAAACCTTGCTATGTGAAGCCCTGGATATTGATTGTATAACGTCGGCTCATTTCCTTGCGGATGAAAGCCCACACCTTTAGGGATATTCAAATCAACTATCACAGCCCTATAGTCGTCTGCTTGTAGTTTATTTATCGCTTCGCTTGCTGTTAAAGCAAGCTCAACATCAAAGCCTATATGCTTAATGTAGTCAATCAACCAGTCTAGGTTTGTTGGTTCATCGTCTGCAATGAGTATTGTTTTTTCGAGATAATTTTTCATGACAAATACCAAGACCCCTTCGGAAAAATCACAGTAAAAGTTGAAATTCCACGCTTTTTACTATGTCCTGCAATTACGTCCCCGTTGAAAAAGCTCCGCATAATCTCTCGACACAAATATAAACCGAGCCCTGTGCTCAGTGCGATGGATGACTTAGCCTCTACACTACGGAACCCTAATAAGAAAATATTTTCCGCATCGCTCGAAGAGAATCCAATACTGTGATTCTCAAACAAAACCCTTAGCGCTCCAGTCTTTTTTTGCACAGAGGGGGTGACAGTTATGGTTGTATTGGAAAGCCCGTACTTAACCGCATTATCAAACAAGTTCATGAAGACTTGCCTCAAAGCCTCAGGTCTTCCTTTGATTTTGTACTGGGTGACTTTATCCATCAAGCCGATCTTGATACTTCTCTTCGCTCCAAGCTCGGCGTAAAACTGAAGAGCTTCGATTATCGACTGAGGCAGAATAACAACTCCCTCTTTCTTCGGAGCACTTAAGATTTTTTGCTCAGACGAAATTTCAGAAAAAAACGCAAGGTTTTTTGTGAGGTGAATGCATTGTTCAATTTGCGCTCTAGCAGCGTTTATTTTTTGATTTATCTCCGCACCTTTGTATACTCCTTCAACAACATTATCTAAAGTTCCCGCCACACCATTCAAGGGATTAACTAGCTGATGAACGAAATTCCCTAAAAACAAAAGGTCAATACGCTGAGCTTCATTTCTTTGTTTATCTTCGTCGACATCACTCATATATTTTTATAACCCCCGCTTGGTGTTCGACCTGGAACGATCCCCAAAACGCTACAAGATTCAACAATTCAATATCACTTTTTGGCTGCATCGAGACATCTGCATCAATAATGAATGACCTATCTTGTTGAATTGAGTCAACATTGATCGTACCGCACTTTTTTATCATATGCACAAAGGCCAATATAGCTCTGAGCGCATATTTATCTACCGAGTATAATTTTTCCGCATAATTGTCGCATTCAAAACCGTCGATATCAGCCTTGAAGGGCGATGGGCTTATTCGGCCTTCAAGTTCATATTGCAACATTTTCGCTTGCATCAACTCCGCAAGTGTCCCGGCAAATGTAAGCTCTAGATTCTCTTGATCTGTAGACTCTAGTGAGTCTCTACCCATAGCAGCGGCGGTTGCTTTCGCTACTGTTTGGGCTAATTCAAGGAATGCGGGGGGAACTATAGGCTGGTTTGAAGCAAGGCCATACTTCAAAAGAATTGATGGAAAAAGCTGGAGTGAGTTTTCAAGATAATATCCAGGCCACCACCTTATTTTTGGGTATTTGTGCATCCTATTCCAGTTATTAACCTCATCCACGCAGTTAGTCGACAAATTTGAGGTCGTGATCATTAGGAGATAATCGGCGCCATTACTCATAGCGTAGGAAAGTTTACCGAATACGGTAGGCCAATCGATAGATGACTCATATCGCTTACATTCGATATACCATTTCTCAGTAAAACCAGCACCGCTAAAGTCAATGACAGGGTTCTCGCCTTCTAAATCCCTACCTCTGTCAGCACCGGGTGTTCGCCATACCAAGTTAGTTATGCCCGACTGTATAAGAAGATCATATGATAGGTTTTCAAACAATCTTGGATCGAGAGCCTTTAACTTGTCTAGTATACTCAACTGAAACTCCTTTTAGGTTTACCGTCCGGATGAGCCAGCACTAATTTGCTTATTAACCGTGAATGGCACCTGTGATGGAAAACTTCTCGGTCGTTCCGTCAGATCGATTCACCCAGAAGCATTTAGTGCCGTAGTCTGCACTTCGAACACTAAAGTCGGTGATACCGCAACCGATCTTTATGGCAGCATCTGGGTGGTGTTCTAATGCCGCTTGCAAAATCACTGCATCGTCGGCGTTGACCCGATCGCCAACGTCATACCGGCGAAGCATGGCCCTTAAGTGTTTGACGGCGTCTCCCCTTCTGTCGAATTCCAAAGGACCGAGGGTGATGGGTTTTGCAGGCATGTGTAACCTCCAATTCGGCGGGATTATTTGACAAGCACGAGACGCTCACGGACTTCGCGGATGATGATGGCGGGGATATCCATCGCTTGCAGATGGTCCACGCGCTCAGTAATCCAGATTACGCACTCTTCTCTATTAAGGTCATCACGGGCAATTTTCTCGTATAAAGCGACAGCGCTCATGCGGGAAAGACCAAGCTCCATCAGCGAGAGAAGGGTGGTCGACGAAACACCGAACTCAAGCTGCGTTCCAATATCCAGACCGTCCTCGATCAGATCTTCGCGGCCAACTTCGCGAAGATGTAGATGTAGCACATCCATATAAGCCGAGAGGTACTTTGGTGCCTTAAATCGAGCGATCTGCTCAACTAATTCCATCGTGCTACGGATCAGCTCCGGCAGCTTGAAGGATCTATTAGCGTTTTGGTGCCATTCAATACTATCGCGAATAATCCTGGCCAACGAGTATCCCTTTAGCCATTTGAAGATGATCAGCGCATAGAGCCGGATACGGTTCTCGGGGGCGAAGGCGAGAAACAAGTGTTTATTAATCCGTCCCATAATAGTTACGAATCTATCGTAGCTGTCGTTACTCGCTACTTCAGCTGGCAGCAGATTTTCGACATCACCAGCGTAGGAACGGAAAGCTTCAAGAAGGCGCTGAAGGCCCAATGCGCTTACCCCAGGATGCCGAACGGCCAGATCAATGTTGATCTCAATCTGCGCTACCAAAACACTGAGAGCCTCGTCGAGCTTCGCGATTGTAGCCGCGTCATGCCGCTTCGCAAGACTCG
The DNA here is from genome assembly GCA_951812925.1 of Calliopum simillimum. NCBI lineage: Eukaryota > Metazoa > Arthropoda > Insecta > Diptera > Lauxaniidae > Calliopum > Calliopum simillimum. The sequence goes on along the minus strand of CATOTO010000189.1, from coordinate 11,435 downwards.
CCGCTGATATGGAACCGAGACGCATGTAGGTGGTAAGCAGATAAGCACCGACCTGCTCGAATGTATCAGTGTCTTCAATGCTGGACAGATCCGATAGCCCACGCCGAAGTAGATAGTCCGCCATGCCGTCACCATGTTCGAGGACTGCGTCGCTTTCACGCTTAATGGGATAGCGCGCGCGGCGAGGAACGCCAGCGGGCCAAGCTTGTTTGTCCTCTGGATCTATGCAGATGATGTTTCCTTGGAATTCGTCTCCCCATCGGCCTGCGCGGCCGGCCAAATTCCAGAAATCGTGAGGCTCCATCGGGTGCCCCTTCCCTTTGCGGGGTCCGCGCACCACGATTGTGCGACACGAAAGGTTCACTCCCTCGATCAGAGTCGAGGTGCATACAAGGAAGCGAATCTTCCCTGATCGGAATAGCCGTTCTATCTCTAACCGAAGTAGCGACGGCATATTGCCGTAGTGGAACGCCACACCTAACTCTACTAACGGTGCAAGGCGGAAGTCCTGGTGTACGCCCTTTCGAGCAAGCTCAGCGAGTTCCAGAAGCTCCGGATCAATGCCCTCAAGACTGGGCAAGAGTTGACTGATGAGATCAGCGACATCTTCTGCCTCGCTAGCGCCGTTGGTGTAAACGAGCGTTCCACCTCTCTCGCCGATTGCTGCGGCGATAAACGCGAGTCTCTTTTTGAGCCCATCGGGCGTACTCGCAAGCTGAAGAATCCCGATTGGTAACGTCGAATCCTGCTGTCGAAGTGTTAGCGACCATAGCTTCGCTTTTCGCGGCATCTGGGTTGCTACTATCAGGTTCTGAAGGACAGTGGAGGAATCACTATCAACTGCGATGGTCTGTACACCATCGGGCGCGTCTGTCAGCAATTCTTCGGGGTTCTGGGTCGCCGGGCTGATAAATACAGCTTTCAGTTTTGGGTTAGCCCGAGTGGCCCGCTCTACTGCATCCTGCAAAATTACGCCGCGCTGGTTGTCACCGATTTTGTGTGCCTCATCCACAATGAGCAGGTCAATTGAGAACGAATCATTAAGAATGTTCGCGAGAAGGTGTAAACGTTCCTGAGTGAATACTAGGATCAATCGCGCACCGCCAGCGCGAGCAGCTTTGTATTTATCTGGGAGAGGAAGGGATGACACCACAACTAGCTCCGTATCACTAAGAAGCTCCGTAAGACTGGTTTCTATCTCAGAGACCAGTGCACGCGTTGGGGCGAGATACACCGCCACCCGGGTCTCACCCGTTATTACTTGATCGATCAGCCACTGAAGCACGAGAAACGTCTTGCCAGAAGCAGTTGGTGCGGACGCCGAGAGCCACCTATCCCCCGTCGCATTAGCCCAGAACCGTTGCTGAAAATCGTTTACTTGTAGCCAGGCGCCGCTCGATTGCACGAGGATAGAACGATCCATCTCGCGGCGCTGAGCTTCGAGACGCAACGCGACGCCTAGTCGCCCGTCGAGGCCAGGAGCCACTAGACCCCGTTCGACTGCTAACGCGATAGCGCGGAAATTAGAAAGCTTGCCCAACAGTACAGCACCCGCGTCCTTGTATGCCTGGTCTTCGGTCAATGAGATAGCAGCGGTTGCGACTCGAAGCGCTGCTTCTTGATCGACCCTTTGGCCGGATCGAGCCAGAATGCTGCCGGCGAGTAACAATCTGGGCCAATCAATAACTGAAGCAGAAGGAGCAGAGGAGTCGAGCGCCAGATTATCGAGCTCATTGCGTACCGTGAGTAGCGTAATCGCACTGAGATCTTCTCGCACACCATCCTCGAGAAGCCACGATTGAAGGGTGGCGAGGCTCATTGTCCTTTAATCCCCATAGCCTTGAGAAACGCGACGCGGAAGCCTTCAGCTGAAGGCAAAGGTACGCAAAACACCTCGATTTCCATCTGATCAAGCTTCTCCAACTTGAGCCGATTTCCGATACTTTTACTCCAGCCCGTAAGCTCTGCTCGGGAGGCATTGACGAGCTCCTCAGCAACTGCCTTTGCATTTTCTTGAGGGTAGAACGGTGCATCGAAGCCCACCAGTGCCACGCCGCAGTATTGAACCCGCTTAGACATGACCGATGACTTATCAAAATACTTCTTAAGCGCATCGGTGAGTGCTGGGTCACTAAGGTCGGCTTTGTCGCTCAGGAGCATTAGATCGCGCTCCCGTCCTGCGTCCTCATGTTCGAGCTCAATCAGGAAAGGGGCAAGGGAATTAAAACAATCGCGAATCGCGGCACTCGGATCGGAGTATATTTTTGACTCCCCCCAGTAGAGCTTTAAGGTGCCTTCAGGTGAAACACCTGCATACACTCCATCTGCACCATGGAAGTGCATACGGGCGTCTGTCTTAAGATCCATTTTGCAGAGAATTTGTGGAAGCTTGAGGAAACGCTCAGCTAATAGAAACAGCAGCATTTCTCCCCCCTCACCGGTCTTCGCCAAATCGGTGAACGAGCGCTTGGCGCGCTCGACGAGTTCGGCGACGGCCTCGGTGCTGTTGTACCTAGTGTCGCGTGCTTTCGCTTCGGCAAGCTTCGAGCGCGGGATCGCATAATCAACTATGGCGTTCCGCATGAATTCTGCTAGTCGATTTGGTTGAATACGGCCATTTCCATCGACCGAAAGACAGTGACAATGGATTTTGACTAAATGTCCGTCAATGGACACGTCTCGCTCTACTAGCGTGAGATGGACCTGAAGTGCCTCTGGATTTCCTGTCAGAGCACTCTCGAGATCGGTGGCAGTGATGGTCGACAAATAGCCTCCGTGGCGTCTATCCATCTGCCTTCAGATGGGGGTCGTATAAGCAGCAAATGTAACCGCCTGCGCCTTCTTAGTCCACGGACTTGCTGACGCTAGACGCCCGTTAGGCCAAGTCTCAGATCGTTTGAATTCTGCTGTAACACGTGCCGGGGTTGTAACACGACTTTCAATCAACGCCCGCCTAATGTGTAACGTAAATTAATCCCAATAAATTCAATCAGTTGCGAATCATCGTAACATTGGTAACACCCGTAACACGGGTTTCTGAGCGCCCCCCCACACCCCGTAGGTGATGCTCCCTCAGCGGAGAGGATGGCAACATAACGCTAAAGGTGCTGGAGGTTTGTCGGGGTCCCTGGCACATACTAAGAAGCACGGGGTAGGAAACCTGCGGGATCGTGTTAGCGGCAGTCTTTCCTACGTCGGTTGACAGGTTGACGTGGTTGACACCCATCACCATGGTTGACGCCATGCAGGCGTTCATTATCAGCAACAGATACGGCCACCTTTACCGAAGCTGTAACGATGGCCCTTTTTCTTCAAGATCCTTTCAATTTCAACGATTGAAATTTCAGTAACTTCCAACGCCTCCCACTAACTCGATCCCGCGGGTTTCATGCCCCGTGTCGCTAGGATGTCGTCAGGGTCCCCGGCGACTTTTCGGTGCACCATTTAGAACGTCGCACTACGGACCACGTGTAACATGGACTCAGCGCATCACGCCTGCCCAATTCCTGAGGGCAGGACATCGCACATGCCCAAACGCTTAGCGACAAAGCGTCGTACAGGCCGATAGCAACATCGGCGCCTAATAGGATCCGGCTAACACAGTCAGGTATTCAATGCTGCAACCAGGAGGGAGGTCACCCTCGCTGTAGGAACCTCTATAAGAGGGGCAAGGGGACGGTACTTACAAGTCGTGTTACTGGTGTTACATACGTTACAAAAAACATAACCGATTGAATATAAAGGATTTTTATTCGTTACACGTTCTCTGCCGTGATGTAGAAGTAGGTGTTACAGCACCTCAGATGTTACACCCGAATATGCCTATCCAGATACAGGCTTATTTTGCCTTTTTCGAGCTTTCCGCTTGATAAGTAACACCCAAAGTGTGACACAGTTAGTAGAACGCCCTAACTGATACAGGCACCCATCATGTTCATCCGCGCATACCTCCGAGCCTCCACCGACGAACAAGACGCCGGCCGTGCCCGGGCTTCGCTCGAGCAGTTCGCCAGCGACCATAACAACGTAATAGCAAGCGTGTACCTGGAGAACGCCAGCGGCGCCACCGCCGACCGGCCCGAGCTGCTGCGCCTGCTGAAGGATGCCCGCAAGGGTGACGTGTTGCTGGTGGAGTCGATAGACCGCCTCTCCCGCTTGCCGGTGGTGGATTGGCAAAGGCTGAAGGCCGCTATTGACTCCAAGGGCCTGCGCATCGTCGCGCTCGACCTGCCGACCAGCCACCAGGGAATGCAGGACACTAAGGGCGACGAGTTCACCGGTCGGATGCTGGGGGCCATCAACTCAATGCTGGTGGAAATGATGGCCGCCATTGCGCGCAAGGATTACGAACAGCGCCGGCAGCGTCAGGCCCAAGGCATTGAAAAGGCCAGGGCTGCCGGAAAATACCAAGGTAGGCCCATCGACTTAGATCTGCATGGGCGCGTTAGAGAGTTGCTTAACGCCGGATTGGGGATTCGAGCAACCGCACGACACGCCGGCTGCTCGACAACGACAGTTTTAAGAATCCGCGATCAAAACTAGGCCTTGGCTTCCTCTACTGGAGATGGGTCGTTCGACGCAACTTTAGGGGGCTCGATCTTTCCTTTTCGCTCAAGGGAGGACGCCGCCAAGTCTGTGACTTTTTGCATAAAGCCAGGAACGCTTTTGGCAGCGTCCTTGATGATTCCAGACGACAGAAACTCATGCCATGGGCTACCGAAACTGTCGGTTTCTACAAGCCTGAGTGGCTGCTCATCAAACCTAGACAGCGCAGACTTCAGGAGCTGCTTTTCCAGATCTGGATCAATCTTCGCAGCTTCCCGACGATAACCTTCATAAGCACGAGAAATGGATGCTTTGAATGCATAATCTTCAGAAAGCCGGAAGCGCTGTCCAATTTGCTTCGTTGACAGCCATGCAAACCATACCGGCGCACCCACAGAAAGCACCGCTAGCACCAGGTTAACGGTGATCGAAAAGCCACTCGCTGACGAGTCACCGATCATTCGTCCAAGCCGCTCCACTTGAATTGATCCGAAAAAGCTCCCAGCCCCCAGAGCGACAACAAGCCCAAATACCCAGCCCCACATTGAAAAATCTAATGCGCGGGATCGCTCAGTGAACGCAGCCGCAAGCCCCGTACTTGTGGCAGAAGCATAAGCCTGCTCACAAAGCTCAGTGACATTCCGGGCATCTTCAGCGGCTTTTGATATTGTGACCTCTAACTCTTCAATCCGTTTTTTGGCAGCTTCGATAGCTGCCTTGTCGGAATCGGCGCCTTTAACAACGATGTCGACCCGCTGCCTAGCCTCCTTCAGCAACTGAAGATCGGCAGGTAATTCCTCGGCTGCACTATTGGCGTTTTCGATGCGCGCTACCTGCTGATCTAAGTCCAACGACCTCTCAGCTAAATCGCCAACACGCGCCTCGATAGCTCGAACCTTCTTAAGCGACTGCTGAATACTCTTCGATAGGTCGTGCTCGCTCAGAAGGATCGGCTCAAGAGCCTGCTCCAAGCCTTCTAACGTCAAAACATAGGCAGGCACCGCCTGAGAAGCGTTGTCCCACATATTCGGGACAGTTGCTTTCCTGAGGTACTGCAGGCGTTTAGGATAGCTCGCAAGGTCCTCTTCATAAGATCCAAGAAAATCGCCCCCCCTATCAGTGATAAGGCGTTCGAGCCGGTGCGCCTTACTCATTAGCTCAGTGCCAGTGAGACCAGGAAAGGACCAGTTCGACTGGAATGTTGAAAGGGGCTCGTCACTTGGAAATTGATCGGCAATCTCCTGCGCTAGCAACTCAAGCTCACTACTTAATTCTTCTAACAACGGGTGCATTTTGCCTCCTGCATATATGCGTGAACCATAAACGTAAAAGCCCCGCGCAAGGAGTTGCGCGAGGCTCTAATCGGATCGTTGCACCCGCCATGCACCCACGGATCAAAAGCAGAAGTGTTGTGGGAGTGCTAAATCATTGAATTATATGGTGTCCCAGGGCCGGTTCGAACGGCCAACCTTCCCCTTAGGAGGGGGATGCTCTATCCAATTGAGCTACTGGGACAAATGACAGTCGCCCGGCCAAAGGCATGGCGACGGACGGCGAGCATGTTAACGGCCAAGGTCGGTTTTGTCATGTCGTCCGTTGGCTTTTTGCGTGTAGGCGATTCCTCGGCCGGCAGACGGCTACTTCGACCAGTAAAACCGGACATGCGCGGCATCGTGCAAAATGCACTCCCCCAAAATGCCAGCATTGCAAATTGCAATCAAAAGGCTCCGCAAAACAAGCTTAACCTATTGATTTTATTGAAAATAAACATTGGCACGGCATCTGCAATATCTTCTCTAAGAAAAGTCCTACATGGACACCCCATCACCAACTGGCAGAGCAACCGGCGGAGAACATGACCATGAACAGTGCCCTTCTGTTAGCCCTCAATACCGTGGCACTCGCCGCTTTGGTGATGTTTCATTTTCAGTCGGGTACAAGTGATGATGTTGCGCAGCTCCGCCAGCCCGTTCCACACCACCTGCAACAGCGTCCACAGCTGGCAGTGATGACCGCAAATGCGCAAACGCCTCTGCGTGTCACACAGGATGCGCAGTCAGCGCCCGCATCTGAACACTGGATTTTCTAAGGAAGCTTTCATGTCCAAGTCTTCTTGGCTGTTTCTCTGCCTGACTCTGATCAGCACAGCTTTTGGCCTGCAAGCTTCTGCGCAGGAAGGACGAATTACAGCCTATGTCGCCAGCGCGGTGTTTGCTCTACTGCTGGTTATTACGCTCATCGTGGGCCGCCGTATCAAGTTCGATCCCGTACTGCGCTAAAGCCCGCCGCAACCCTCCTCACCGCCTCACCTACCTTACGTCGTATAGACCTAGCAAATTGGCAGATTGCCACTAGTCTTAAAGCTAGGGGCAAAGGGCCATCTTGCTTTACGATGTGCGCCCTCCAGGCATTCGCGACCTCGATTTGCCTGGTGTACGGCCTTTTAAGCGCCCCCAGGTAAAAAATATTCAAACCAGTCCGCAAAAATGCAAATCAGTGCTGGCATAAAGCCTTTAGGCGGTTCAATATTTGTCACAGAATTGACGCCAAGGAAATGTCGAATCTCAGGCATGATGCGACCTCTTTGCAATTCGGGTTGAACTTTGGTCGTGAGTCTTGTCTTAACACTCATCCTTGCGGCCAATTCCAAAAACCGCTCCCCTGAACTAACCGGTTAAATATATGCGCCCATTGAAACAGGCAATTTATTCCAGCCGTACGGCTGACAAATTCGTCGTACGTCTGCCAGACGGTATGCGGGAACGCATTGCCGAGGTGGCTCGCAATCATCACCGTAGCATGAACTCTGAAATCATCGCGCGCCTGGAGCAGAGCCTTATTCAGGAAGGCGCGTTGGGCGAAGAGCTGAGCATGCGTCTGGACAGTCCGGAGCTTTCACTTCACGAACGCGAACTGCTGCAGCGTTTTCGGCAGCTCTCCCACCGTCAGCAAAATGCCCTCGTTTCGCTTATCGCGCACGACGTTGAGGCGGCCGCAGAAGCCAATTGATTTGCGCTTGAAAGCCGAAGCCAGCTGAACGCTGGCTTTTTTTTGCGCGAAATTTGATCGAGCAACAGGTGGGATTTTTGGTGAGTGGCTTGTGCGGGAGGGGCTGTCCCCTCCCACAAAGGTCAAAGCAGGAAGATCGTCGCCAAGCCCAGGAAGATAAAAAAGCCGCCACTGTCCGTCATCGCGGTAATCATGACGCTGGCTCCCATTGCGGGGTCGCGCCCAAGGCGTGCAAGGGTCATGGGAATCAACACACCCATAAACGCAGCCAACAGCAGGTTGAGCGTCATGGCGGCAGTCATCACCACACCCAGCGACCAACTGCCATACAGCAAGTAGGCCACCACGCCGATCACCCCACCCCACACCAGACCATTGATAAGCCCGACGGCCAGCTCCTTGCGCAGCAAGCGGGAAGAATTGGCGGTGCTCACCTGATCCAGCGCCATCGCGCGCACGATCATGGTGATGGTCTGGTTACCGGAGTTGCCGCCAATGCCCGCCACAATCGGCATCAACGCCGCCAGTGCCACGAGCTTTTCGATGGAGCCTTCAAACAGCCCGATCACGCGGGAGGCGATAAACGCGGTGATCAGGTTAACCGCCAGCCACGCCCAGCGGTTATGCAGCGAGCGCCAGACCGAGGCAAAAATATCTTCCTCTTCACGCAAACCCGCCATGTTGAGGACTTCGGTTTCACTTTCTTCACGAATCAGATCGACAATTTCGTCGATGGTCAAACGGCCGATCAGCTTGCCGTTCTTGTCGACCACCGGCGCCGAGATCAAATCATAACGCTCAAAGGCCTGGGCCGCGTCATACGCGTCCTCATCCGGGTGAAAGCTCACGGTATCGCTGGCCATCAAGTCCGCGACTTTCTTTTCCGGATCGTTCACCAGCAGGCGCTTGATTGGCAGCACGCCCTTGAGGATGCCTTCGTAGTCGACCACGAACAGCTTGTCGGTATGGCCTGGCAGTTCTTTGAGACGGCGCAGGTAGCGCAAGACCACTTCGAGGCTGACGTCTTCGCGGATGGTGACCATCTCGAAGTCCATCAAGGCGCCGACCTGGTCCTCGTCGTACGACAGCGCAGAACGCACGCGCTCACGCTGCTGGGTGTCCAGCGCCTCCATCAGCTCGTGGACAACATCGCGCGGCAACTCGGGCGCAAGGTCAGCCAGTTCGTCGGCATCCATTTCCTTGGCGGCGGCCAGCAGCTCGTGATCGTCCATGTCGGCGATCAGGGTCTCACGTACCGAGTCGGATACTTCGAGCAGGATGTCGCCGTCGCGGTCAGCCTTGACCAACTGCCACAGGGTCAGTCGATCATCCAACGGCAAGGCTTCAAGGATATAGGCGACGTCGGCGGAGTGAAGATCGTCCAGCTTGCGCTGCAGCTCGACGAGGTTTTGCCGGTGGACCAGGTTTTCAACGCGGTCGTGATTCGGGCCTTCCTGGCGATGCGTAAGGTCTTCGACCACGCGCTGGCGCTGCAGCAGCTCAATGACTTGAGCCAGGCGATCCTGCAGGCTGTCTTGTGTTTTCTTAACTTCTACTTCGGTCATAGGCGAACTCCACTCCCAGCAGCGGGGCACGCCGGAAGGATCAATCAGTCAATTCATGATTGGTAAAACGGGGTACTGAGTTACTACTGGGTAAGTCCATGGAGGTATTCCACAAGCCCCGGCGGGGCTGACGGGCGCAATGATACACCGCTCGGCGGCTTTTAATCTTAAAAAACTGGAGAGAACAAGTGCTTGCGAGACAAAGTTGAGCCTGAGCCACACCTGGGAGCTGCGACGCCGCAACCAGGCCATAAAACACATCGGGGCGATGGATCAGAGGAAAATCCTACACAAACTCCAGACGGCAAAAAGCCCGCACTTGGCGGGCTTTTTGTTTGTATGGTGCACTCGACAGGATTCGAACCTGTGACCGCTCGGTTCGTAGCCGAGTACTCTATCCAGCTGAGCTACGAGTGCAGATTGTGTTTTTAGACCAGATCACAACTGGTTGAAGCCGAGCAACTGCATTGCTGCAACTGTCTCTTAAATGGTGCACTCGACAGGATTCGAACCTGTGACCGCTCGGTTCGTAGCCGAGTACTCTATCCAGCTGAGCTACGAGTGCATTTGTTGCCGCGCATTATAGGCCGTTCAATCTCTATGTAAAGCGATTTTTTCGAGTAATTTCAACAACTTACCGATAAATCCAGACTGCAACGTACTAAGCAAATAATGGCGGAGAACGGGGGATTCGAACCCCCGACACCCTTTTGAGGTGTACTCCCTTAGCAGGGGAGCGCCTTCGGCCACTCGGCCAGCTCTCCGCAACACGGGGCGTATATTAACCACGTTCATCCCCGTTTGCAAACTTAAAAAGCGATAAAAATTAAAGGCTTGGTTCTTCGTCCTTCTCTTTCTTGATCCGCAGGAAAATTTCCTCGCGATGGACCGCCACTTCTTTCGGAGCGTTAACCCCGATACGCACTTGATTGCCTTTGACGCCAAGCACCGTCACGGTGATTTCGCCATCACCGATAATCAGGCTTTCTGCGCAACGACGAGTCAGAATCAGCATACCTTTCACCTCACGCATTTCATTTCAGGAACAACAGTCTGCAAAAAACAAGGTTGTCGACCTGCACCCCAAAGGCCGCAGCCCTACCACCTGAGTATTGTCGAGCCCACGCAAAAGACCACGCGTGCCATAAAAAATGAAGGGCGCGGAAAACCGCGCCCTTTCGGCACTGCCTTACTCGCCCTGTCGGGCCGGTGCATCGAGCTCGAAAGCGGTATGCAACGCGCGCACCGCAAGCTCCAGGTACTTCTCTTCAATCACCACCGACACCTTGATTTCCGAGGTGGAAATCATTTGGATGTTGATGCTTTCCTTGGCCAGGGCCTCGAACATGCGGCTGGCAACACCGGCATGGGAGCGCATGCCCACACCCACAATCGACACCTTGGCAATCTTGGTATCGCCGACCACTTCACGGGCGCCAATTTCGCTCGCGGTGTTCTGCAGGATACGTTCGGCCGCATCGTACTCGTTGCGGTGCACGGTGAAGGTGAAATCGGTGGTGTTATCGTGCGAAACGTTCTGCACGATCATATCGACTTCAATATTCGCGCCACTGATCGGGCCGAGGATCTTGAACGCCACGCCCGGAGTATCCGGCACGCCACGGATCGTCAGCTTGGCTTCATCGCGGTTGAAAGCGATGCCGGAAATGATCGGCTGTTCCATGGATTCCTCTTCATCAATAGTAATGAGGGTGCCCGGACCCTCCTTGAAGCTGTGCAATACGCGCAGCGGAACGTTGTACTTGCCGGCGAACTCCACCGCGCGAATCTGCAACACCTTGGAGCCTAGGCTGGCCATCTCCAGCATCTCTTCAAAGGTGATCTTGTCCAGGCGCTGGGCCACGGACACGACACGCGGGTCGGTGGTGTAGACACCATCCACATCGGTGTAGATCTGGCATTCATCCGCCTTGAGAGCCGCCGCCAGCGCAACGCCCGTGGTATCCGAACCGCCACGTCCGAGGGTGGTGATGTTGCCGTGCTCATCCACGCCCTGGAACCCTGCTACAACTACCACGCGACCGGCTTTCAGATCAGTACGAATTTTCTGATCATCAATCTGCAGGATTCGCGCCTTGGTATGCGCGCTGTCAGTCAGGATGCGCACCTGGCTACCGGTGTAGGACACCGCCGGCACGCCGCGCCTGTTCAGCGCCATCGCCAGCAAGCCGATGGTCACCTGCTCGCCCGTGGACACGATCACATCCAGCTCGCGCGGCAGCGGTTGCTGGTCGCCACTGATGGCCTTGGCCAGTTCGATCAGGCGATTGGTTTCACCGCTCATGGCCGACAGCA